>JBAJNP010005690.1:0-28057 GCA_036877545.1 Yasuhikotakia modesta
AAAAATGTGGATTTAGATGTTTAAACTCCACTGTCTGTGTGCAAACAGTCACATGTCCCCCGAGGACCAATTAAATAAAGACATGAAGTGGCAGAAAAACACAATCAAGTGACTGTTCTCAGGTTAAACTCATGTAAAGCGGTCAGGCCACGATCACCTAAACTTTGACCCTGATGGTACCAACCAGCGGGGCAGCTTTGATACCACAGCATACTGACCTTTGACCCCAGTCACACACGGAGCGCTCGGACAACAAAACCCCGAACCTTCTGTTTTTGGTCAATTAAAGTTCCTGTAATGGATTTTACTGCTAGACACCTCACAGTTTCCACGCACACTGCCAATTACACAGCAACAACGTCGGACAGAAATAACAATCTCTATTTATAGGGCGCTTTAAATGTCAGTCCACTGAAAGTCAAGAGGTACAACAAAGCAAAGAGACGAGGCAAATGCGAGGGTATTCCCCGTCTCGCGCTTTCAACCTCGCTCTCCTCCCTCGTTCTATATATACCTGATTAATTACACTTTTCTGAGACTAATTTGGTCATTTTCCCTGTTGAATAATTGAGCTCTCTCGCACTGTAATTGAAAGAGCGTTGGCTTCCTAAAACAGTCAGTCATTCGGTTCTTCAATAACCTCCGATCGCCCCTCCCTCTCCCCAAAACACGCTGTTCTCTTTCCTCCAGCACCGCTCCCTCTCTGATTACTGCTTCAGGCATGGCAGACCAGGGAATGAAGAAGACGATGATCATCCTCATCAATTTCTCCTCCTCTCTCCCTGCTGTTTCCGAGCTGTAGTGTTCTTAGCTTTCCTCATTAGGCAAATGAGGCGGGAGGTAGCGCATTGTTAGGGAAATGAGCCCAGAGCTATTATAGTCAACACAGCGCTGTTAGTGGATGAGTGTGGGGTGATTGACAGGTGAACGGGTGACGCACCTGTGTGTCCGCGGTCCTGCCGGACAGTTTGGACATCACCTGCAGACGGAGACGTGAAGAATTTATACAAACAGCCGCATGCACAAACATGCAGATATAGCAATTCAAATGAACACAATTCAATTATGAAACTCTGTAATGACTAAAACATTCTATTTTTTACATTCTGTAAATGTAAGAGTCTCACTTTAATAGTATTTAAAAAGTTTTTCTCAAAAGTCTTAAAGTGGCAAAAATTAATTCTATCCATCCATCCATCCATCATCAGTCAGATGGTGTGTAGTCTTACATAGCTCTCCTGGCCCTCTCTGAGGTTGTAGGTGAGGTCGTGTGTGATGTCCTGGACAAAGCGGTGGGAGTATTCGGGATACAGGTCCAGCACCTCATACAGGCCCCTCAGATTAATGCACTGCAGGTCACAGTACGTCAGCGCCTTCACATCAGCATTCGTCTTTATGACACGGTCGTCCACCGACATGTTTGCACCAATCAGGTCGCCTTTGCCTGGACGTGTCACACACACAAACAAACAAACATATGGGGTTTGAAAACCGTGTCACTGTACATTTGCGGCTGTCACATCTCAAAAACCTCTTTACACCCGGTATTAAAATCCTTCTCCTGTGATCCAATCACAGGCTAAGACTTGTCACTGTTTCCACCTGCTGACAACAAGCGTCCCCAAAAGCGTTTTGTGTACGTATACCCAAACAACAGGGAACGTTCTTGGAACAATGACATTTCTAAAAGTTCTCTCAAAGTTAGATTACTGCTGTAACTTAGTAGAATATTTTTAAATGTTACATAATAGATATATCAAGTTAGTGGAACATTTCTGTAAAACTGTTACACAAAAAGTTTGAACAATGTTTATATAACCAAGCAATATATGTTTTTAGTACAATGTCTAAAAATCATGTTTTAAACATTTTTAGAAAATAACAGACCTGTTCTTTTCCTGTTAACGTTTACACTACGAATGCAAATTTGACTAATTCTATATATGGATTAAGGGTAACATTTGAAAATGATGTTGGGTCCAGATTTGAACAGGATTACTAGGAAAATTAACAGCATATAAACCTACAAAACTAGCACAAGCTAAAGCTCCAGCAACATTCAATGTCGAAGAGACCTTTTTTTGTCAGCAGGGTGGTGAAAGATGAGAAAGATGGAGTGTGTTGAAACTCTTATAGTGATAACACACACACACACACACAGAATGATGGAGATTATTTTTTACACATTTGCTTCTCTGTCCACTGGACCTGCTGTGTGTGTGATGTCTTAGAGAGAGAGACCAATCAGATTAAGCCTCTGGTGTTGGCTAATGTACCACGGGGCACATCGGATTCTTTTATAGATTAAATCTTCACCTAATGAGTCTTTATCCTTCTTACTAGCTCATTAATATCTGCACTCCTAAACTAGCATCAGAAAATATATAGCCTGTAAACAAATACAATGGCCTGCTGGGTAAAACGTGCTCTGACATGTTTTGTGCAGGAAATGGTTTGAATATAACTTGGTCCATTTCTGTGTGCCTGTCTTTGGTGGGCGGGGTTTTGGAAAGAGGGCGTGTCTATCTTAGATGAGGCGTGTCCTATGCACTGGCTACAACACAATTTCTTTATGTTGTAAAACATCAAATTAAGCAAATAACACAACATGTAAGACTGTGACAAATAAGAGGTTCGAGGGTATGAACTAACCGAGGATGGCTAGAACCATGTTGTCTTTCAGAACCTCCATAGAACCCGAGCAAACAAAGAACAGGGCCTGCAACGCATCTCCCTGCCGCAGCAAATACTCGCCCGGCGCGCAGAAGGTCGTCTTTATGTGCAGGGAGAGAGATCGGAGACACCCGCGGCTCAGCGAGGAGAAGACCGACAGCTCCAGAATCTCCTTATTCAGGTGCATCGCGATGTCAGAGCGTAACTCATCAGGAAAATCCTTCAACAGCTGCAGACAGTGAAGAGACAAGGAATGCCATTTAAATATAAGTTATATTAAAACTTATTTTGGGAATAATGGAAAGGATGAAGGGATATGTAAAGAAAAGAAACATGAAAGTTGAGGTTAACATTTATTTAAACAAAGGCAATGACCTCACCTGTACAGTTTTCTGTGCACACGCTTGAATTTAAGTTATGAAGCATGTGGCTTTAAGTTTTTACCCTTAAAACAAAAACTGTGAGCATACCACTCATTCTTCCCCTCCGCCACCCTTCATCTGCTCTGTTCATCCATCCAGATTCCTACATACTTCAGCCTGAGCGAATGGCATCTGTCACTCTCTCTCTCTCACACACACACACACACACACCTCCTGTCTTTCTTTCTCCTGCTCTCCGGCCATCAGCCTCACCATCTATTATTCATAAATCTATGATTTAGCAAGATGTTTAGATTCCATCTCATTTTTTACACTCTCTCTCCGCTCTGGTACAATGTCCTGTGCTGAAGGACAGAAGACAGGAAGTTGTCGCCTCCCAAAAGCGTCAAACTGTCTATCTGCTGCTGTTCCCGTCCTCACGGCTGAGGCACGCTATTAAGTTGCCATGAATTAACACAACTAAGTGTTAATCAAAGCCTAAAGATGTTCCTTTGAGAGTTTAATGCAAGAGTTCTGTATAGACAACACGCAACACAAGAGCGAACAGAAAAAGACGCACACCTCAGCTGTGAGGAGTTAGATATGCAGTGTCCCAGCTTACAGTTTTAGGTTGTAAGAAGAACATTTCCCTAACATATTGAAAATGTTTTTAAATGGTCTAAGAATGTTCACAAGGTCCATTTTTTTAGACACTGGATTAACACTAATGCTTGGTTATACAATGCTAGTCAAACACTTACATTTCTGTAACATTTTAAAACATTACACAACGTTTAAAGAACGCCACACAATATTCTGAGAACATTCCCGTTAGCTGTGGGAACACATACTCTGTGGTTTACCTCGTTGGAGTCAATGCCGTTGTTGACAGACCAGGTGGTTTGGAAGTACTCCAGCATGCGCTGCTTCAGGCTCTGGGGCAGGTGATGCACTCGGATGAAGTCCTTCAGGTCTTTGGTGCGCGTGTGGTAGGACGACCAGCGCGAGTACATGCGCTGGATGATGGCCGTCACGTTGCCGAAGACCAGAGCGTGCATCAACGCTGCCCAACACACAATTACACACTTACAAAAATATTTAAGCATATTCAAGCATTAAACATGTGTTGATATGCTGGAAATAAACTGGAAATAAACTAATGATTCATTAAAACTTTCAATGATTCCATAAAACTTTTTGGGTTAAAACTAAACAAAAATCAGTTATTGAGCAATTCCAAATCATATTAACACTGTCTCTGATTCACAACTGTAAGTGTATAATAATGATTTATAATTTCAGCTGTCGGTTCTGATGTTCTGAAAAAAACAGCTTGCCTTTGACTTCAACATCTGTAAATAAAAGTGTTACGTAAACTGCAAATTTATGTTTCTAACAAAGATGGCGATAGAGGGGCACAAGTTACAGATTGCAGTTTTAATTAAAAATAAAATATAGAGATTAATAAAGAAACATTCATAATTTATGTTTTGAGGAAAGAGGACAAGAAAAAACAGACAGATGCTGTAAATGGGATCAGATGGCATACAGCTTAACCCTATAGAAGCAGTGATGTATTTATTTGAAAGGATCATGTTCTGAGAGCTCTCTCTGTAATACACAGGTGTTGATTGAATGTGTACATGCGTGTTGGCGTGGGTAATTGGGTATTATTGTATGTTTGGAAAGGGGGCTGAACTGCCCCATGGCAATGGGTGACATTTCACAAAATAAAGGCCATGAATTTTCAATGCAAACAGCTGGTGTGGCCTCATACAGTCTCATTTATCCGCAGACAATCATACATAAACGCGCACACACACACAAACACACACACACACACACACAATTGCATGTTGTATATTGTACATTGCGTGTCTGAACCATAATGTATCTTCACTGCAAAGCTACTGTGTATTTTTATACATGGATATGTACAGGCGCCCTATTGTTCTCATAATTTGTCTCGTAAAACCAAACAAAGACAACTCGTTTTCAGTCCTAAAATAAGCAACACACATAATACACCATCAGTTTTTTGGATGATAAAATAATACGGACTTGTCATAGACCTAAATATATCTCCTAAACTTCAACCTGTCTGCACACACACAAAGACACACACACGCAGACACACGCAGGAGACAACACACACCTCCGATAAGCATGGTGCAGATGGAGAAAATCTTTTCTGCGTCAGTGTTGGCAGAGACATTTCCGAAGCCCACGCTGGTCAGGCTGCTGAGGGTGAAGTAAAGCGCCGCGATGTAGATGCTTCGTAAAGACGGTCCGTTGCTCAGCGATCCGTTGACCACGCCTGTGCCCACACCCTCGTATGGAGACTCCAGTCGCTTCCCAAGCTCGTGCAGCCAGCCTGAAGGAGACAAAAGTGAGAGGAAGAGAAAGTTAGAAAGAAAATAAAAACAACCTCACGACACATTCTTGAAGTTCTTAAAAGGTTCTTCATAGCCACATCAAAGATAAACATTTCTGGTTCTCCAAAGAACCAGTCAGTAAAAGACTAGTTCTTTCTTACCCTCATCTTACCCCTCCTAAGTGTTTTTATGGAACCACACAACCAAAAATGGTTCCTCTATTGCATCAAGCACCTGTTCTGAGAGTGTACTGTGGTAGCAGTACTCTGGTAAGCACCTTTTAGGTTCTAAATATGGTAAATATTCTACATCAAATGCCATCACTGTACCACGATACAGTGGCACAGTATTTTTTGTAAGGCTGGTCTAAGCAAACCTGGGCACCAAAGGGCTGAAAACAGTTCTCTCATAATCATCCTCAATCCAGTGTTGTTTGGATCCACACTCAGACATCATCACACTCAGATGTTTGCTCACGAAAGAACCCTCGTGTTTGCTGAAAACTAGGTACCCATCATTCCCCACATTCTAAATCAGGGTACCAGAGAGGAGAATCCAGTGTTGCTATGGTAACGGCCCATCAGAGCAGGCCGGGGGTCAGTCGACGGATGCAGAGGGGAAGCAGTAGCTTTCCATCAATACTGATCAGGGAGCAGGCGGTGGGAATGCTGGTACTTTTACAGCGGTCAGTCATTATGGACCACAGAGCAGCACACTGGGCCTAATTACAGCCCCTCCTACAGACAAGACGCAGAGGCAGGCCTGTGGCACGGTGCCTGGGTGGCTGGTGTGTTGTTGTTCACCCACTTTTTTTACATTCTGTTGCACACTTGACTGCTTGCGGTCTCCGGTGTGTTTTCTTTATCTTCCCTCTGGTCCGCTATCAAATCTAAAACACATCTTACAGTGTCAGTCTTATCTCTCTTCTACTGTAACTATAAATTCTGCTCTTTCTGTTATCCTTTAATGTCTTTATCGCTCTCTCTCTCTCGCTCATGATGTAGCTTCACATTTAATCCATCTGTATAATGTTCTTAATGTAATTCTAACAAACCCTCTGCGAACTGATATTTCACGAACAGTTTCATTAGGAATCGATCAGATCAAATTACAGTGTGATTACAGCAGACAGACCCAGATTTTAAATCGCTCAAATAACATACTGCAAGGTGTTTATTCCTGTGGAAATAATTGCTTAATAATTACAGCTTCGAGATGCACACAAAGTAAAACTTCGTAGACAAAATCGTGTTTGAGAAGCATATTAGAGTTTGTGTGTTTTTGTGTTTCTCACACACGTAGGTCATCTGGGGTTGTGTGTGTTTTAGAGGCTGTACACTAAATAGCTTTGGCAGGTTGGTTAGCTGGTATCTAGCTTCTTTACTAGCTGTACCAGTAACACAAGCTAGCTGAACGGTTTCACACTTTGCCTGGTGAGAAGCACAGTTGCGCCAGTTAAACAGACAAATCCAAAAGGACAAATTATACAGTATATGAATGTAATTTAGACTCTCTGTAACGTCATAATTAAAAGGGTCGCAGCACAGGAAATCAAATTTCCAGAGTCTTCTCTGACTTTTTCCAGAAACATTTTCTCATTACGTTAGCTCTCTAACGTAAAATCTCTTTGCACCCTGATAGCAAAGTGGTCAAATATCTATATATTCATATATATTAATATTTATGGATATTTGTAACTATGTATATTATGTGGAAAAAGCAGAACTGAATGATAAATGATAAGACGTTCTCATTTCCTGTTAAGCTACGTAAACGATGAACTGTATGTGAGAAGAGTGTGTACATCTAAAGAGGTTAAACATCTCCAGATGTTTGTTAGACACCAAAAATGACCTTCTCACCGATATCCCAGGTGTTTGCATTGCTCTCCACCTCTTTCTTGCCGATGATGTACCAGATGCAGGCCATCCAGTGCGCTAGCAGTGCGAACATGGACATGAGCAGGGTCAGAACCACCGTACTGTGCTGGGAGTACCGGTCCATCTTCTGCAGCAGACGCAGGAGTCTCAGCAATCTCACAGTCTTCAGCAGATGGACCACTGACACCTGCCAGAGACCAGACGTCATTCAGAGATTCTCACTGGAGATGCTGAGGGTTTGCTGAGTGTGCAGGTGTGTGTGTGTGTCTGTGTGGCAGCTGTGAAGGGCACAGAGTTAAAGATGTAGTGATTTCTGAGAGGTGTTGCTGAAATTTAAATCGACACCCAAACAAACACAGCAAAAAACAAACAAACACACACAATCACAACCGGCAGACAAACCCTCATTGCTGATTGGTTACTAGAGTGTTATAGTTAAGACTGGATTGGTTAATCTGATACAGTCACGTATTGTATCAGATAAACCAGAGAAACAAAAACAACAAAAACTATAACTATGATTTTGTCACAGAACCACGTTGATAAAAGTCTAAATCTAATACAAGGAAGAAAAAAAAACAATCTTTCATCAGATGTTTAAAGGTCTTTGAATGTAATGTTTAGACAGCAGGAATGATAGTCTGACACAACATGAGATTAAAATGTTTTACATCCTTAACTGAAAGCAAACGTTTAGGCCAGTTATGGAAACACAACACACTCGTCTTTCCTCCTTTCTTCATCTCAACAATACAGAAGCACATTTTCTCAGGTGAAAGAAAATACTGTAAACCGCCACTAATAAAAAAAAACAATGAACCATAAGAAATTAACTGCAGCCAAGGAATATGAGAAACATAAACATACAGGCGCCTCACAACAAAATAAGCTGCCCATGAATTTGTCAGTATTAAAATCAGTATTATATTTCTGTTCTCTGGAGGTTTGACTCTGTTTTCTGTCATCACTATATCAGTGTAATTTTTCATTCATTCAGATACGCTGGATACAAAATTAAACTAAAACACAGCCAAACTTAAACAGTTATGAAGTTATGAAATAATAATATATATACTGTATGTATATGTACACACACACTGTATATACATATAAAATAAATACATATGGTTATAGAATTGTATTGTTTCATTAGTATTAAATATATTATTGTTACAGTTATGTTAAGCCTTGCATTTGCTTTTCTATGTTTCTTTATAAAGGCATTCGGCAGGTATTCCACAAACTCCTTTTATGTGTTTTATGGGCATACATGTATTAAAGGGAAGAAAGAGAGTGAGAGAGAGTCAGACAGAGAGAGAGACAGAGAAAGGGAGCAATTTGAAATTGAAAAAGCTCATATATATTCCATAATTATTGCTTATATGTTCAGTATAGGATGCATATATATATAAACAAGACGTTGCATTGAACTTTGTATTAACTCTCACACAAATCCACACTTCCATCAGGTTAGTAACACACACACACACACACACACACACACACACACACACACACACACTGATTAGATCAGTTTGTCCAGGGCTTCAGGCTTCAACTAACAGACAATATTCATCAAAGGTTCTCTTATTATAATCAGACAGACAATCCCTGAGAGAACCCACATTTTCACGTCCCTGCAGCATTAAATAATAATAAACGTTGCAACGATCGTAATGTTTCACTTGACAATCAAATATTAATAAACATCAAGAGATTGTGGGCTCAGAATAAAAAGAAAGGAGAACATTAATGCCATTATTCACGCAGTAAAGCTGAGAATGAAGGTGAGACTAGTATTACCAGTTACCAGGTTAATTTAGTACTGTGTCGATGTGTACTACCAACTAACACATTCAAGTGTAGGTTTACTAAGAGAAGAAAAGGATGGGATATAGAACGATGTAGGAAAGAAACGGACACGACATGAGGAAAAAAGGAATAAATTAGCTTCTTTTGTTTTGGTTCCAGCTGAAATAAACGAATAGTTTATCCAAAAATCATTTACTCACTCTGGTGTCATTTTAAACCTGTGTGACTTTTTTCTTCTGTGGAATAAAAAAGGAAAGATTTTTTAGAGAAATATCGTCTGTAACTCATTGGCAGATGTGCAGAGGTATCACAAGAGCAGAGGGGGAATCTGTAATTGGAGCACATTTAAGGGAAGAGCCCAGATACAACATGGTTTGTATTATAGCCACACTACAGCAGTTCCTCTTTTGGCCCCTTTTAATAAGCCTCAGTGGATTTGAAACACTCTCCGTTGTATTTTGCCATATAGAAGAATGCAGTTTTATTACTGCTTGTGTCATCACTGAAGAGTGTGTGTGTGTGTAAGTGAGTGTGTGTGTGTGTGAGGGAGTGTGTGATTGTGTGTGTGAGGGAGTGTATGTTTGTGTGTGTGCATATAGTGGCACTGATCGATTCCGCCAGACTGGATTGGACAGAAGAGCTGACTGTCTTTTTCTCTGAATTAAAACCAGGAGTCTGGTGACCCTCCGTCACCTCTGCGTTTGTAGAGGAATCGGCGGAGGTAGTGTCAGCCAATTTCAGTGACCGTTATACATCTTTGTTTGGACCTGAACCCCGGATCACTCATTAAAAGTTCCACATCCATGATGTCATCTGAAGGGCTTCACGGCCCACCCACTCAGGGTCACGCAGCGTAAGCTCAGCGGCGCATCGCTGCTCAATATTTGTTTTAACACTCGAGGAAGTGCCAGACAGATAATTGAGCTAAATAGACGCAACTAAAGAGCCTTAAAAATAATCTCTGAAGATTCAAGACTGTGTGACTGAATTTACAGGCCCAGGAGGAACCCACAGATTTTGGAGATTTAGCTTTTTGCAGACTTGACAAATAAAAAAAAAGTTGAAAGTGGTAAACTTGTTTCCATTCAAAACACAGATTTTTCTGCATGTTCAGTTTGTTAAATACAGCCAATGAGCTACATGACTAGCAAAGCATCACATCTTCAGATCTTCGAAACGTTTATGCATTTTATATCATTTAAAGTTGTTGCCTTAATTCTTGTTCCAGTGTTTGGCAAAAGCCACAACATTAGTAAGATACTGTCAGAGGAGCACAGGCAATGAATGCAGCTGACCCCAGTTTCAGTGCTGTATACTCCGTCGTGTTTACACGCACCTTGTTTTTATGCATCTAGTTTAATAACCTTTACAGAATACAAATGACCAGAACCAATTTATTGCTGTTTTGGTTGCTTTAAAGGCTCTTTAATTACAAGACAAGTAATTTGTTTTTTGATTGCCATTAGCTGGAAACACAGAAATAAACCTGGTCAGAATGTTTCATAAACAAACACACCGATGATGGACATGTGCAACTCTGTGTTTTGAGTTCTGGAGAGCAGGAGAAGATTCCAGGTGGACCTGCAACATCATTTAAATGTAACATCTGCAAACGTCCCACAGGTTTGTTTTGATGGTTCCTTATGCGGTTTTTAATATATGCATTACTCACCACACTGACTTTGAAGGCGTAGAGGAGATCGAAGGGCAGTGCAGCGACCAGGTCGATGATGAACCACGTGGTCATGTAGTGGATGCAGATCTGTCGCGCGTCGAAGATCACCTGTCCCGACTTACTCACGTATGTGGTGCGGAAACTGAACACTATGTCTGCAGAAATGACAGAGAGTTAGCGGCTACGCAAAACACGCAACTGGCATAATTTCAGTGAATGACAGCGCGTCCATTGAGGCATTTAGACGGGAAGAAATGCTTTCTGCTAGCCATACATCAAGAGAGGTCTATCAGAGAACAACAATAGGAAAATGAAATATTCATGAGACAAATCTGAACTCAAGACATTTTAAAAAGAAGTATTATCGCCATTACAGTCGATGTGAAGTTCACAGAGCGGAATAAAAGAACACAGAGGAAAAAATACATGCAGTGTAGATTAACTGGTATCAGACAACTAAAAATAAAACACTACATGTGTTTTATATATGAGATGACAAACGCAGTTTTAATCTCATTTAATTTTGACATCTTTCAAACACAAAATGTGGCTGTAATGCTGACAGGAGGTTTAGATTATTACTGTGAGTGTGAGAGCTGTTATCTGTAAATGTATTTTGTTATTATGAAGTCTGATCATCTGTTGCGGTGGTTCTGTCCAACGTTAAATCTTGGTTCTAAAGGAAAACCATTTGAAAACCACTTTGATTCTCTTTATAAGAAATTATAAGGTTAGACAGAGATGATATCATACAGAATTATTAGGCTATGAACTATATCAGCGTAAAAATGATGTTAAACTCATGTACCTGGGCAAAACACTTTAATAGAATATGTCAAAGAGCCGTAATCTGATTTAAAGACATTGTTATGATCATGTGATACAGAGGTAGATAACAAGGCTACAGCTAAGATGATGGCAGGAAATACACACTATGTTTTAGGGCACCGGCCATGGATTATGACAGGGAACGGAAACACGATGTCAGATCTTAAATTTACGATGTCATACCTATGATGAAAAGAATCTCAACCGCGATGTCCGTGACCGTAGTGCTGCGAGTCAGGTCATGATCGCCGATAAAACACACGTTGTACGGCACGGTCACGGCTACGTAGAACGTCGCTAGCAGGATCAGCCAATCCCAGCCCGCTTTGAAGGTGCTGAAGTGAAGCAAAATGAACTTTGACTTCTTGGCATCAGCAACTTTATATTCAGGAAGGGCCGGTGGATCACCAAACACATTCTGTTAACAAGACAAAAACAACAAAAAAACAATTAATAGCTTTTGTTTGGTCTGTCTGTTTCTGATTTGTTTACATCCTCAGTGTTTCTCACCTTGTTGAGTTTAATTTTACTCTGTTTCTGACGGTTGTGCAGATGTCCTGAAATGTGGTACAGAACCGTGCTGGATCTCAGTCGGGTGGAGCCGAACGGAGACCCGCCCTTGACCCGCCCACGGCGGCACTCTGGGGGAGAAAAGGATTATGGGTAAGTCAAGGACATGTGGGATACAATCCATCATGAAATAAAAACACAGGGGAGAGTTGTGGTAAGATGTGCTGCCCCATTAATCCAGCAAAGTGTGTACAATTTGGGTCACCTGACCATTTAGAAAGAAGCCATTATATGCAGTTGCCTGAGAGAAAAGATGGTGTTTTTTGCTATAAATATATTTTAAATGCAAATAAAAACTAATTACAAGCGGTAATCTACTCTAAGTAGGAGACTACTAAGTTAAAGAAGTGAGATAAAAGGAAAAAAAATGTCTGCGCAAAACAAAATGCATTAATGCATAAATACATCCACAACAAAGAACAATATATACCTTCCTATGGAAATACTCCGGTGTCATATAATGTACTTTGTATTTTTAATGCTTTGTAAATTGAAAAGAAATGAGTGTGACTAAGATTACTATGACCTGGACAACTGAGAACTTTCATACCTTTATAACATGACATTAGCATGAACTCATATTAGCGGGATACTCAAAAATAATGAGCTAGTCTCTGAATAAAGAGGCGATATTCCTCTAAAGTGTGGTTACATAACTGAAGGAACATTTAAACCTTCTGTTAACATTCTCTGAAATGTTCTATGAACATTCTGTGAAAAAGCTCTAGAACATTCTCCTGTTTTGTGAGAAAAACTGCGATACGCCATCAATATTTTCATGCAAATACTTCTTGCACTATTATTGAGTGTAGTTTTATTCAAAGTGGCCTGTTTTCCTTTGTGACCTCTTTACTGCATAAAAGCTGACGTGAAGCACAAATAACATTTCTGCTGATGACCTGTTTTACATCTGCAGTCGTTTTCTTATTGGAACGCATTCCTTTCAAAATTTAGGCTGTTTTATTTGTTTACCTGTTTGTTTACTAATGCTGTCGTTTAAAGCTGCAATCTAAAACTTCCTTTCTACTGCCACCTCTGTTTGAAACATAAAATTGCAGGTAACTTTACATACTTACATTTATGTGTGTTGCAGTCACATTAACTCACCAGCTCAACGTCAATATCAATAACCATAATTATAAACTTATGTATGCAAGGGTACTTGCTTAATATCTAATTCTTATTTATTAACCAAAAGTTACAGATTGCAGCTTTAATTTGCTTTCACTGATTTAAACAGAAACTACAGTGTAGTCTATCTAGGGAGCTAAAATATTGCGGTTTGTTACTTGCGACTGCTAGCCAGAGGCAGGCGGAATTTATAATTCAAGAGAGGGGGCATCCCGCTTTCCAAAATCAACATACTTGTTGTTCCGCTGTGTTATGGCAACAAATCCTTAGCAGGCAGCGAAAATAAAAAGTCACAAAGTGCCATAAGGAATATGGCTGTGCAACGGTTACAGTATAATAGACAAAGGCTTTGGAAATGTGCAAAGTCTCTGTGGATATTGACTGTAAGTGTGTGCGCATGTGTGTACCAATGTGTAGCGTGTAGCATTTTTAAATCAACCAGCCGAGGAAACGAGAAGACAGTTTGGCTGGCAGTCTCGATCGCCGAGGGCAACGGGGGAAAATGTCACTCATTGCAACCCTGCCGAACAAGGTACCAGGGGAAACAGTGCTGGAAGAAGCAGGAGGGATGGAGAGACAGACAAGAGAGAAAGAGAGAGAGGCAGAGCAAAAGATGAAGGGGTAGGAAGGAGAGATAGGGAGAGAGAGAGTCTGGAAGATGGTTATTAGAGGGGTAGAGATGATTTTAGCCTGCCGGACCGGTGGAGGAGAGAGAGAGCGATGGAAACAGAAACTGATCCATAAAGGAGTCCAGTCAGCAGGGAGTCCGGTGCCGTAACACTTATTATAGATCCTAATAAAAACTCCCAGTTTACCAGCAGCTCAGGCCGCGAGAATCAGAGAGATGGAAAAACACGGCAGCCACATCGCCATCAAAGGCAAAATAACAGAGCGCCACTTACTTTACACAACGTTCTGCCCCAGCCTACATGCATACATTATCACAACGTTTTTTCAACATTTTCATTGTGTAGCAAAAATGTTAATTTGAATGTTTTAGAAAAATCCAGTTCTTTAAACACTGTATTCACATTATTTACATTACTGGTTATAAGAACGTTATTTAAACTTTTTTATTCTGTAATGCTTCAATATAGATGATACATATAGTTCTACAAACATTACTGCTAAAACATGTTTAATAACTTTAAGAGATTTTCCAGAGCACATTGGCCAACGTTCTGAGAACGTTCCCCATTAACTGCACAGCATTGAACATACACCCCACACACATTTGATTAGAAACCAAACAATGGAAAACTGTTAAAGGACTCGGGGAGTGTAAAAACTGCTGTGTTAGCAGCCCAGTGTGTGTCTGTCACAGAATGAGACAGTGAGTGATATCACAGCCTACTCTGCGGTCATACTGGGAATACTTTCTGCCAGCTATTTCCAGCCATACAAGTATACAGCTCCCATCTGCTTAACTGGGACATTTACTGGTTAGAATAAAACCATTTACACATATTTCAAATCTGGAACAAAAATGATGCTTCAGCTCAAATGTAACAGGTGCAGGTTAAGGACATTCTAATGTAAACAATCACGTGATTGGCTCTTTTAAACATAATGCGGGGCTTATAAAGCACAGAGAGAGAGAGAAAGAGGGGAATGTGAGAAAATATGAGAATAAGTGCAAGAGAGAGAGGGAGCAGGTGAGAAAAAACAGTCGCACCGGGATCTCTTTCTCTGCTCCGCACGTTTCCATTGGACCTCAGGGCCAAATATCATCTGACTTACTAGACGAACAATAAACAGATATTTCTCATCTAACCTTCCTTTAACAAGCACATAAAAAACAAGAACACGTGAACATTTCTGGAGAAAAATCATTAATTTATCGGCACCTAGACACACATACACACAAAGACACACACACAATGAAACACACACACACACAGACTGAAAAACACACACACAGACTGAAAAACACAGAACAACACACAAAAAACAAAAACACACACATCATCCATCATCTGCTAACCTTCTTTCTTCTCCTCAAGGATGGATTTTGCTTTGGTGTCGGTGATGTCTTTAAAAGAGGCGAGGAACAGAACCACATCTCCTTTCTCATTCTTTATAGGCACAATATCCAGCAGACACCAGAACACACTACCTGCAGGAGAATTGAGGGAAAAGCGTTATGTTTATACACACACACGTTGGGTTTTCATGTTTTATCGGGAAGTTACATAAACGTAATTCTACTGTACAAACTGTATATTGCATCCCCCCACAGTAACCCTTTCAAAAAGATCGTTCTGTATGATTTATAAGCCTGTTTACTCAGGGGGAACAAAAAATGTGGGGGCATTTGTTCCTCACAATGTAGTAAACACCTGGACCTCACACACACACACACACACACACACACATCACACACATACACAGTCTTGATAGGGTAGTTGAGTTTATTGGGCAATATGTTGATCGTAAAGAGCAGAAAACTGCAGTTGTTACCTTGAAGAGCTATTGTAACTTGATTTAACCTCCATCGTGATGTCATGAGGGCTCAATTTTCATAATATTTTAAAATTTTGATTTAATTACATAAAAGACCTTAATGGACTGTAAAGACACACTAACATTCAGAAAACTAACTCTAGTCCACTAGAAGCATTTAATGGTCAATCCTCAAAAATGAGGCAAAAGTTGCATTACATAAACATGATTGTTATGACCCCTAATAAACATGTGATGCTGTCCAGTTGATTCAGTTTTTATAAACAGTATCTTTGACTCAAACAGGACCAGTTCACTTTTAAACACATACATACTAGTTTTCTGAGAAAAACGTTTCATATAGTGTGTATATAAAAAAAAATCAGGACACAGAAAAAGAGCAACACCATTATGGTATCCAATTTGTGTTTGTGTGTGTGTGTGTGAACGCAATATGAGTGTGTATTGAGCTGTGTGGGTGTAAGTGTGTGATAGGGCATGTGTGTGTGTGTGTGTGCATTTTTCCACCAGCAGACGTTAGGTTGAAGTCTCCAGGGAATTCCGTCTGATTGCTCACAGCTGGTAAAATCTTCATGAAAACTCTCATTTCCTTACGAGAAAGCCTCACCATTATGCAGAAGAAAAAGGAGTGAAATAATAACGCTCTTTAGAACAAGTGCGCGGGTGACGATCCATTCAATATGGAACAAAAGGAGAAAGCAAAACGAGCAGAAGAAAAGAGACAACGAGACAGAGAGAGACAGGAACAGCGCAGACTAAAACGCCATTGTCAGATGTGCTTAAATCCTTCATTTCAGTTCCATGATGTCTGATTAAAGAACCAATTCTTTGTAAAAATCTTTTGTCAATAACCTAGCACAGCGACAATAATACTATGGTACTTTAAGTAATAAAATTTACTTTAAACGATTGCTTTACATATTTTTCAATACCTGTGTTAAAGTCAAATGAAGTCAAACTGATCTTCTGGGAAATCGTACCTGGAAGCTAGAATTATAACTCATTGTTTTAACGTTATCGGTGTGAGGTAACAGGATCACTGATCTGTTATGTACTCGTTCAATGACTGATTTTCATTCATTTTCAAGTTACAAATTGCAGCTTTAAAAGAAATAGCATGTATTATTGTGGTAAAAAGCAAGCGCCTAATAAGTGTACAGTGCATCTGTTTTAAGGTTTATAGAGCCGTGTTGGGCTGTAGTACGGTGTGGTTTCACAGGTACTGACTCTCAATGTCATCACAATTTCCACAAACTACCTCACACTCCTGCTGGCCGGTAGTTTTTAATCTGACTCCAGAGTCTCTGGTGCTTCTGCTAAAGCAGCTCTAATAAAACCCTTCTGCTTTTCCAACAGAGTTTTCACTTTAATGTGTTGTATAATATCACCTGTTACTAGCGATGCCCCAGAACCACCTTCAAACATTTACACTACTGGTGTATTTTAAAAACAGTAGCAAAGAAATGTGGAGTTTTCTTCAAATCAAACCCACCTTTACTAGCTCAGCCACCAAGTCAACCAACCAAAGTCAACCAACAAATGTACTAAACAGCGCTACACTAGTACAAGTTCTCATTGCGGATGGCAGATTGTCTAACCCTAACCATAATTTATGCAACAACTAGTTACTCCTTACTTTAAAAAATGTACTATGCTAGGTCTTTAATTTTTCACTTAAAAGTGAGAGTTAATAAAATAATAAATAAAATAATACGATTGAAGCCATCCTGCAATCAGGCCAACACCTTATTTAGATTATTGCCAATAATCAAAGCAGGAATATTTATGCATAAACGCTGATAACATCAAATGCACAATTTAACCTAGCGACTCCCAGATGCTACGTTTATCTCACCACTCTTTTTGTAGAACATGATCTCCTCCTTGAGTTCACTCCGTTCCTCGAGAGCGCCGTCCACGTGAAGTATGATATGTTCGCTGGTCTCCGGCCCGTACAGGAACTTACACGCGCAGCTCTGCTGCATGACCTCGGTGCGAGCGAATCCCGTGAGCTCACAGAATCCATCGGAGCAGTACACGATGGGAAAACCTTTGGACACTTGTGCATTGGCCAGGATGAAGTTGCTGTCTGTTCCAAACACACACATCAAGTACAAACGTTAGTCTGCTAAGCTCTCGGTTCGGTTATTGCGAATTCAATTTCAACCAGAACTCAAATTTGATTTTAGCATGATGTTTAAATCATACTGTAAGTCATACAAAGGGGGTTTAAAATGTTCTGTTATGTTTCCTCAAAAGCAGAACATGTGCAAGTTTCCTTTAACCCAGAATTCACAGGGGACAGAGAAAAACAGGATATAATTTTCTTACCCTCATGTTACTCCACCAAAGGTGCAATAACATGATGGTGAGTAAATGACAAATGTTCAATTATTTTTGTTCAAACTAGTCCCTTAAGGAGAGAGTTATGTTATATGTTGCATGTATACCTTCAAACAGAATTTTTTCAGAATCAAACAGAGTCAATCTCATTCTTCAATGATGTTGGATTCATTCAACGTTTTGTCAGTTCTGAAATCTTGCTGCATAAAGAGTTGATTACATTTTTTGTAGTACTTCATTTTTTGACAAACTTTCATGTAGCGTATTTAATTTTTTTGTTATTCATTTTACAAACGATTAAAGTCATCACTGGACTTTTATTGGACGTGTCTTTTATCATGAACATAAAGAAATCTGTCTTTGCATGACATTAGATAACAGCTGAACCCAGTCCTCAAGTGTGCACCGTTGTTCTGTTATGATTTCAATACATAACCAATTTCCTGCCTGGCTAATTTTTTGGTGCTCAGAGTTGTTGCATTGTTTTGACCTGCCATTGTGTCAAAACAGATTAATAGCCTCGACGCATCATAAATGAATACAGCGACATCACCGTGTAAGTGTTTCTGGAAAGACAGCCTGTGAGCCTTGCGCCTGAATTCCCACAATGAGCATGAAGAAAGCATTATTAAACGCTGCCGTGTATTCAAGTGCTCAGGTGGTGAGACAGACGTTTCAACTGAACCCGGGTCTGCTGGCGTAAGCAAAAGTAAAGTTACGCTCTTATTTATAACACTGTGTGTTGGGATCAGACCTAGAAAGATATGAGAGAGAGAGAGAGAGTAAGTGAGAGAGAAAGAGAGAACAACAGTGTAGGAGTGAAAGAGAGAGAGAGAGACAGAGAGAGAGAGAACACAAAAGTGGGTGAGTGAGAGAAAGTGAAATTTTACAACATTGATACAACTTGATTTCCTAAAATTGCTTTGAGAGAAAAACAAGTAGAAATGAAACAATTGTTGGCACACAGTTAGAGAGTCTCTATAACATGAACTTGTGTAACATAACTCAGATGGTTTGTTCTCTGTGAAATTGATGAGAAATGTTTGACTTCATATATAAATGTCTGACTTTTGATTGCAGCCTTTGGTGATGTCTTCTCAAACTTCAGAGGAGACACACAGGAGATTACTAGTCTCAGGAGAAAAATGTAAGAACCAGACGACTTAAGCCAAATGTAATCATCACACTGCTGTCCAGAAGAAAAAAATGTGATTTTAAAGACATCTCATTTGTCATTTCTCTTTCCTGCAGGCAATGACCATATCAGGTCCGTATCCTATGGATATCTCCTCTATCTGACCTCTGGTGACAAAAAGCCTCATAGATCAACTTTTCCAATCCAGTTTCAATCCAGAAGCTGTTTACATTGACTACTGATGCAATTCAACTGGGTGTGTTATCAGAACAAACACAAATCAGCTTATCCTCTCATTATACACGTTTTTATGTCTATATAGGCAATATATCTCCCTCTCTCATTTACATACCAGACCTCATGTGGTTTACTCTGTCAGTTAATGTTTAATTGGACAGATTGAGAACGCATGCTGTTAAAACATTGCTGAGGGTTTGTGTATGTGTGTTTATATGCAAGCATGTGTTTACATAAAAAACAAGCAGATAGATGGATGGAGAAATGGGGTGAGACAGGAGAAAGAAAGGGAATGTCCACGTTTCTCATTTGCCCTAGATTGTTGTATAAAACACACACACATACACACACACACACACACACACACACACACACACACACACACACACACACACACACACACACACACACTTATATGTGCCCCTCTTGTGAGTATATGTCCCAAACAGGAACACCTGAGAGCTATTTAAAGAGCTAGCATGATTAGTTAGCCGAGGAGAGAGGGACAGGGAACAACTGGTTGAGGTGAAGTGAGGTTTGGGGGAGGGAATTAAACTGTGCTGGAATTAATGTTGGAACCTTCTATTTTAGTGTGTGTATGTTTGGAGGGGTGGGATGGGGGTGTAAAAGAGAAATAGGGTGTGACCCGTAACCCTGTGTGTGAGCTTTACAAATGGTGATTTATGTTTTTGCCCTGTTACCCTGTTCTCTTAACAATATCAGCACCTCAACAACCACTCTGCTATTTACATCTATATGTTCCCTGTATGCAAGCTATAGGGTAATGTGTCCTTGTGTGTACATTCTGTATACTGTACAATACACGTAAGCATATCCTATACTACATACAGTTCACCCCTGTGCCAACACTACAGTTTGAGTGTTTAGGTGACAATAAGTGATTCAACCTTATATTTCCAGTGCAAATAAATATATATATGTCCAAAAAAAACCAAAATGCAATTGCAAAAACACTAAAAAAATATTGGTTGCTATGTCTGTCCTAAAATGAATAGAAAATGATAGCTTAACATTTTACTGTTCATTCTATTCGTCATTTCATACTCTATCCTATTAGAGTATCCAGTAAACCATTATTCAAAACTTAGCCTCAGTGTGAGACGCGTCCCTCACACTCTGACACACCCTGTGAGGGACAGAGGGCTGATTAATATGTATGTTTTTGGTGTGGCCCTGATTTTGCAGTCTGGAGGGCTTAAATGTCCTCTTGTTCTGAAACCTATTTCCTTGAACGCCAGTAATGTATAATGTAACAAGTAAAATTTAGAGAACAGATACAAGCGCCAGACATTTTTTGGATACTGGCACCGAAATAAGTGTGTTTTTGGATAACAGCTTCAAGAATCTGAGTAAAAATGATTGTTGTAAACACTCAGGGCTAATGAGTTCTGCTAGCATTATGAGATTGAGAAGAAACTGAGCGAACCAATTTAAAACCATCTGCATATTGTGCTAAAATTGTTTAACCGTCTGTTTCATATTTCCACAATAAATAAACAAGAATCTGAGGTAACACTTTATAATGAGGCTGTTTATAGAGCTGTCACCATATCAGATTATCACGACACGTTATCCTGGCCAAAGATTCACAGTAATGGCATGATCGAGGAATTCGTGGAAAGTGAAAAAAAAGATGTGATCACTTTTTCATGTTTTCTCATATTTGTCAATGAATCAGATTCAAAATACGAGTGTAAGGAGGCAGTGAGATGTGACTCTTGGCAAAATGATAACTTCAATAAAATACTGACTGAATTATTCACAATATTATAGTATGTGTAGTTTTAACTTTAACGTCATACTCTGGTTATTAATATAATGATTACTGTCAATACCATCAAATTGCAGCACCTCTATTTGTTGCCTTGGAGAGATTTGTAATAAAAATAAAATCCGTCATCATTAATTCTTCACAATATTGTTTCTTCTCTGCTGAGCACAATAGGTGTTAAGCTGAGTGTTAGTGACTGACAGCCTCAGGCTTTATTCAATTCCACTGGATGTAAAAACTGCAGCGTCAACATCTTTTGTGCTCCAGAGAAGAAACTTATGTGTCTGAAACAACATGAGGGCAAGCAAATAATGATGTCATTTTGCTAACTAACTAACCCTTTAACATTAGTTATTAGTTAACAAAGGTACATTTCATTATTTACTCCAAACCTATAAAACCTATATTCTACACAATAAATTTAACTTGGCATTTATTCATCTTGGTTAATGTCCATTTGCTAAAATCGTTTGGCCAACATTAACACCAGCGATGCCTTATAACTTCATGAAGGAATAAACAGTAAATTTGTCAACTGATGCTTTATCATGCTAACCTGTTTTGCATACATAATTGTTTTTGTCTTCTTCTTCATTGTTTCATGGTAAAACAGAAACTATTCTCTGAATGTTTAAAGACTGAGGAAGATGGATGGATCTAGCAGGTCTGGACTGACACGATTCTAGAAAGCCATCTAGATTCTCTGAAACAGTGAGTGAGAGTTCCATCAGTATTCTGCACTGAACTATGTGAATAAACCTCTCATGCCACAGTCAGTCTGTGCCTGAGAGCTTCTGTCCAACTAAAACAGCTTCCTGTCCCAAAACCATTGTTGCCATCCCTAATGTGGACCTGTATTACGCAACCCAACCATTTTACAACGTCTGTTTCTATCTGGAGTTAATCAGATCTCAAACACCATAACACACCTTTCCATGCTCTCCCAATTTTCTGTCTCTTTATCTCCCTGCGTGGTTTCTTTTTTCTTTCATCTCTTTTGTTTTCCCACTTAGAGATCCAGTCTCTCTTTCTCTTCTCTAATGATGACTGATGAATTCGGTCTCAGCTCTGTGTGAAGTTCAGTAAACAACAGCAACAGTACGCTGACAACTCTATGCCAGGCTCTGCCACAGACATTTTGTTCTGCCAATTTCACTGTTTACGTTGCTTGAAATGAATAGCATAATCGTCCAAATCTATAGATCCATTCGCAACCGGAAGCCGCACGGCAGACGTGCCAATTTCCTCGTTTCGAGGCGGATAAGTGTGGAGTTTGCCGGCGCTGTGATTATGCATTACATGCAAGAGTGAACCGTCTAAAATATCTCCATTACCTGACTTGGTTGTCTAACCCCACGCTTGTAATTTTTCCAACGGAAGCATCCACTTAAAGTGTTCCTTTCAAAGGACTCATCCGAAATTACTCTAAATTACTCTTTCACAGTTAACCACTGAGTTTTTTAACACACAACTGCTAACGCACACACACACAAACACACACATGCACGCACACACAGCTTTACTGTAATTACCCACCATATGCTGTCCTGACAGGTACCTGCATGAGAAAAGCATTTTGAAGTTTTTAGTCTTGGTGGAATATTAACGCATACAGCGAGAACAACCATTAGATACAGCAGATGAGAATTTCTGCAGCAATTTAATACACATACAGCTTCCTCTGACAATAACAAGTCAGGGGGATTTCTTATGTAACTGTGCTGCTGCACGCGATTATAAAGGAAAGGGTTTAATTAGTGGTGATCGCTCAGACAAGCATCAGTTGTACTATTGCTCATACTGAGGATTAGGGACATATCAAAACTCACACCACTGGTGCTGAACCGTTTACTAAACAATCAGATATAAAATATCACTCAGAATACTCAGAATTTGAAGGAGTGAGTTGTGAACACACACACATTGCAAAGTGTGAACACACACCCTTGGCCCCCTCGGAGCAAGCAGGCGATAAGCTGCCTTGCTCAAGGGCACCTCCGTTTTTCCTGCCAGCAGTGGGAATCAAACCGGTGACCTTCTGGTTGCAAGTCTAACTAGTAGGCCACAACTGCCCCAAATTGTTGCCTATAGAGGATAAAAATGGACTTGCATTAAAGACAACCAAGTGTTTTCCACAAAAAAAAACTTTGGATGGGACCATTTACAGTAGACCGGCTACAGAAGATAACACCCTAGCAACCACCACAACACCTTGACAACCATACAGCACTTTTCTGTCACAGAAACAGGGAGATTTGAATTGCCAGGAATCACTCACAATAATATGGTTTTGCACAGCACTAGGACTCGAGAACGTATCTGCACTGACTTGAGTGTGTACGTTTATTTCTGTGATGTAATGCATATAGCAAACATCTGCTAAAAACACAGTATAGAGTCTCTCCGCTCTCCACATGGATCATTTAGGAGAGGGGCGGTGGATGACACCTAATGGGACGTTCTCTACTCTCTCACCCTGTGTCATTGTTGTCACTTTCCTTTCAATCATTCAGCATCTATTTCCAGCCGATTCTGTGCTATTCTCAGGCATGTTACCTGCGGCCCCTCAAGGTGTGACGATCCATCTACAGGTATTCTCCCCTGAAGGACAAAAGATATTCACGCGGGTATACACCATCACAGCTTGGTAATATATGGGCCCAGCAGCCCAAAGGACATTGTGTCCCTTGCGGTAGATTCATGTGGTGAGAGCTTCCTCCTAGCACTAAAATAAAACAGCCTCGTTCCTCATTTCTCAAACCTTGGACCTGCTTGCATGTGGGTTACCTAAGAGACAAAAATATTATTTAACTGAAATCCTTTCTGTAAAGGTTTTTACCTTCTGTAAAGCCAACAACACGCATGGCTAAGCAGCCCCACTGTTCCACACTCAGGCTCAGGCTCAGTTCGCTATGTGAAATCAGTCAACTTTTATAAACTTTATATTTGTGCTATAAGACCCTCGGTTAGACACCAGGCACTAACACACGTCTCGAGATGAAACACAGTCTGTCTGCTCCGTGGTCGACCAATTATATTTGATCGATGCTGGTCGTTACCCAGGGCCGCGCGAGGGATTTCATCAGGATATTACGCGCGTCCTTTTTGCGCATCATTTGCTTCTTAACTTTAATGAAGCAGACCTCGAACCTCACTGTTATCGCGACCAAGCCTGGCTGAGCAACACATGAAAATAAACAATTGCAGAACCGAGTCAGTACAGTACAAGCCATCCCGGATTTCAAGCGGTCCAGGTGGCCGGCCGACAGGAAGAGCGCGGGGTTGCCCGTGCGCTGTCCATGGTACTGAGCGACTCCAATCGCTATCTGAGAGCAGTACTTCTCACTCCTTATTTCAACCAAATCACGTGTTGACAACTAAAACCAGGTGCTGTATTCTTACTTCTAACAAGTTATTCGTTAATTCACATTTTGCATTAAAACTAGCCCCTTCTTTTGATAAAAAACAACCTCCTATCGTATCTTCGGATGTTCTGACAAACACTGTCAACTTAAACCGATTTGCGTTGCATCTGCCATCCAAACAACAACCAACGAAGCCTCTCACCGCAACGGCAAAGTTTTATTAGTTGTTGTTTATAAACACAAGCGGTGCTGAATGCAATTGCGCAAACTCACGTGTGCCGTCAAAACGCGTCGCAATAGTATCCAAAAACGTGTTTTGCGGCGCGAGCAATCCCTTCATGACAGGCATTTTCCCGTCCTGGTATCGAGTTCCCCATCAAAGTGACGCTGCGTTATCGGAGACAAAGGCAGAGACAGTTTTGGGCGCTCCAGTGAAACTGAGCGTCTACAGACACCGAGGACCCCGTTCGCTCTCGAGCGCGCGCGCTGGACTGGTCGCGCGTGCCCGTGTTACTGGGAGGGACGCGTGCAGGTGCGTGTCAGGTAAACGCATGTTTAAATAAGTGTTTAGCAGATACCTGTAAGCACATAGGCGGGGGAACCTTTAAATACAAGTAACGATTAAAATCACCTGGAAGATAAAACGGTGTC
Source organism: Yasuhikotakia modesta (assembly GCA_036877545.1). Taxonomy (NCBI): domain Eukaryota; kingdom Metazoa; phylum Chordata; class Actinopteri; order Cypriniformes; family Botiidae; genus Yasuhikotakia; species Yasuhikotakia modesta. Next base: position 25,293 of record JBAJNP010005690.1, read on the forward strand.
TATAACTAACATGCGGTAAATAATTAGGCCACTTTAGGGGCACATCTACCTTAGCCACCTTCGTTTTGCATTGTTAACAAAAGGGTAATTCATCATTTTCAGAGAATGGCCCAGTTCAGTCAGTTTCCAGCACTGTGAACGAGAGAGAGAGACAGAGAGAGACAGACAGAGAGAGAGAGAGAGATTAAGTCCTAGGATTAAGACTCACTCTATGCAGGTGTATTTAAAGAATAGCACGATAAGTGATTTTTACAGAACATGTTATACAGGACAAACAAACAGCATTAATTTGATTTTATCACCCATTTGAGTTAAGGAAAGAATTGACTGATTTTGCGTTGTTGTTTCGGTCTCATTTCAGTCGTCGACTGCAAATAATGCAACAGGACTGACATTAAAACAACAGGATTGTAAGTAAGCGATCATGAATGTATTCAGTCATTAATAATGTATATCTCCATACAGTGTACATCAGTCACAAAGGCGGAGTTGTTTAATGGTATAAATCCAGCGTGCAGTGTCGCCCTCTACTGTTCATTGTACAACACTGCAGTATATCCTGTTTACCTTGTACTGTTCATTCCCACGTAAAGTCAAACTCGTGTTGCTCGCCAATGTGTCCTGAAAAACAAGAACCCTCGTTTTAATTGGGCTAATATTACATAATTAAATATTATAAATAATAAAATATTAATCTATAAATATTAATCAAATAAAAATATCTATCATCTATCTATCTATCATCTATCTATAATCTATAAATGTCAATGTAATAAAAATACTATGTATGTATCTATGTATCTATCTATCATCTATCTATCTAAATCTATAAATGTTAATGTAATAAAAATATCTATCTATCTATCTATCTATCTATCTATCTATCTATCTATCTATCTATCTATAATCTATAAATGTCAATGTAATAAAAATACTATGTATGTATCTATCTATCTATCTAAATCTATAAATGTTAATGTAATAAAAATATCTATCTATCTATCTATCATCTATCTATCTATCTATCTATCTATCTATCTATCTATCTATCTATCATACATACATACATACATACATATATATGGTATATAAGGATCTATAATGTGCAAACAGTCCTCATAACTTAATCATTCTGTTGCTCTCACACAGTTAACATGTTTCATGTCTGAAAATGTAGCTCATCCTTATCATATCACTTCATTCATAGAGGAAACTTCAGATGGGGTTTATTTATCACTAACCAACCGAGAATCCGTGTCTGAGCTCAGAAACAAATCTCACATTTTAATGCATTAACTCATGCATTCATAACTGACAGCTTTCATTATACGAACTGCCACTAAAGTCGCATGTGTTGCCTGTTCTGGATCCTATAACAGAAAGACAAGCAAACGTTCATCCAGTCATTGCATTCGGTCCCGTTATTGTATTTGCGCGCCTGTGCGCATCAGGTTCGCGCAAACCCGTCATCTGCATGTTACCATGTATCGCAGGAGGCGTGGTTTTGGGTCCAAAAGAGGAAGGGCATCTTGTGTTTTCAAAGCTAACCTGCTATTGCTATACTGTATTAAACTGTCTATTAAACTGCTTTCGTTTACGTATCGCGCAGTTTAATACGTGAGCCGCTTTTCTCCATGTTACCTATTGTCTTGACTTGATTTTTCCCTTCGCGAAGAACAAAGACTTGCAGACATTCAGGGAGGAAATAAACGCATGTCTTGTTACCGGACAGACGCGTTAATTCTGTCGGCATGACCCGAAACCCGTGGGGGAATGAGACGTGCCGCATTGAGTGAGTGAGTGTTTGTGAAGAAATATGACTTTTAGAGATTATCTCCAAATTACTTTTACTTAAATAGGCGATATCTTGTTCATTCTTGTATATTCTGCGCCTGTAGCATTAGAAATACAAAGTAATAAGTATATATTTAGTCCACTTACTGTTTTTAGGGGTCCGTCTAAGACCCTCTAATGATGTGGGTTTAAGTTTTTTATTATTATTTAGTAATGCACTTTTCCTATGTTACCGTTATCTAGCAATATTGCATCTGTTTGGGGGGAATATGAACCTAGCGAAACGTATTGAATAGATATTATATAGAAAATACTTTAAAATGAAGTGAGAAATGAAATTACACAGCTGGCTGGTGTGTATTTCTGCTATACATGCGCATATAACTGGATCGAAAGCTTAAGCATGTAAAAATGTATTGCATGTCTGCATGTTTCTTATCTGTGGGCTCAGAGACCCTAAACAGATAAATTATTTCATATAGGAGAGTTGAAGAAAGCTAAAGTTGTCCTTATTTGAAAACACCTGTAGGAGTTTATTGTTGTTTTATTTTTTGTTTTACTGATTTTAAATAGTAACCTGTAATAAGTAGATGTAGTTTCCTCTGTAATGCACAAAGTCTTACATTTCTTGCCTTGACTTTTCCCTCTTTTTCTTTCTCTCTCCTCCTATTTTTGCCTCCCTCTTTTATTGAAGCTTGTGACAGCTGATCATTAAACCCACAATGAACTATTCAGCAAGAACTAAAAGCAAACAAGCCCCAGTTCTCTGTGAACCAGCCCACCCTCCCTGTAAAATGCCTCGTACGGCGAACGCTAAAGATTTACCTGTAGCTGGTGTCACACCTGAGAGCCTGAACTCCAGACGAACATCACCACACACAGTCAGAAGAAAAGGTATCTGGGGATAAACTCACACAAAGGCATATTTAGTTATTGGTTTATTATAAATCGTTTGATCGTACCATCCTTTC
>JBAJNP010005691.1:0-28052 GCA_036877545.1 Yasuhikotakia modesta
ATAGGAATTTTGGGTTTTCATGAGCTGTATGCCAAAATCATCAATATTAAAACAATAAAAGGCTTGAACTACTTCAGTTGTGTGTAATGAATCTAAAATATATCAAAGTCTAATGTTTATCAGTACATTACAGAAAATAATGAACTTTATCACAATATGCTAATTGTTTGAGAAGGACCTGTATATTAACATCTTTATTGTTGGTGGAATGTTTTAAAAATGTTACAGAATTTAAGAAGTTTAAATAATGTTCTTATACAAATCAATAACGTCATTACATAAATACATAAAACACTCAAAATTTTAACACATTTGTTACTTAATGAAAACATTAGAGCAAGGTTCTTACAATCTAAAGTTGTTAGCTGGGTACAGGCTTAGGTGGGATCTCAACTGAGTTCTGCTTTTTAATAAAGCCAGTCAGCAATAAGTCATCATTATTGTGTTGCTCTTATTGTATGTCAGCTGTCTCGTTTGAAACATCTGGTGCAACAGTAAAATTTTAAATAAAATAAAAAAATTAATTAAAATAAATTAAAAAAATTAACTTAATAAATTAAAACTGAGAATTCCAGATCTCATGGCTTGTGAAAGTCAAACCTCTAACTATTTCTCTAACAATAAAGGCAAAGATTTCACTAAATAAATGTGAAGTACATCAACATCCTTTTAACATAGCTCCCAGCTGTGCCACTTTTCCTGGCTCCCTCTCTGCCTGTCTCTGATTTTCCAGTTATTTCAGACAGTTATTTCTCTGATTAAAGCTTCTTTTATTCTTTCCATTCTTTCTTTAATATTTGGCCTTTTTCAAATAAAGTTTAAAGTCAGAATATAGTAGAGAAAAAGCGATTATGCCAAGCACAGTTTGGAAAGGGTTGCGAGTGGAATCTTTGGGATTTTATTTGTGGGAAAGTAAGAAAATGCTGATGGTTTTTACATGCCATAGATTTAAAGCTGAAGGCAAGCACATTTGGCATGTGAAGAGTCTAGTTAACCTTCATACAGGCAGGATTACAAGCATGGCCTGAATTCAGCCTAGCCCACAATAAATGGGGAAATAGAAAGAGTTAGCAATAGGAAAATAAGTTTTGTCCTGTAAAAATTGCTGTTTTTTCAGAGCTCACTGAAGCCTCAGAATACTCTAAACTGGACCAGGCCAGTTATTTAGGATTGAAAGATACATTTTATCTCTAGCTAATCCTGCAGTTAAAAGATCCTATTTTCCTTTAATCAATTTTACATTTATATGTAGCCTTCGGCATTTAGCAGACACTTTTGTCCAAAGCGACAAAGTGAGTTTATCAAAGAAGCAATAAATCACAAGATGATAGATTTTGGACTATTCAAAACAACAATGCATCAAAAAACAAACGCTGCATATAGCTAAAATGACAGTGATGTCACGCTGTTATAGGAATCTAGAAAAAGAATGATGACAGAATGTAGAGATAAGAGTCTAGAAGAGCAGTCTGTTTCCACCATTAGGTGTTGATTTGAGAGTCTGACAGGCACAGATTCAAGAGCAAAAGTTTGTAGGATTTTGTCTTCATGGTGGTCTCTATCTGTCACCATTGAAGGTTTATGATGTTAGATTTGCTCTCAGCTCTCATAAAAACCTGTGAGGTCACATTTCTAAAACACACAGACAAAACCATTATCTCTTTTCCATAATGTTAGAAAATGTACATATACCCACATTTTCTTGTTTTTATTTTTATAATGACTAGGCCACAGAAAGTCACTCAGCTATTATTAACAATGGTAATATACTCTATTATATGCAATACACAAAGTAATTATCTTTAAATAGCATAATTTGACTGCTTTAAAAAAATAGAGTTTGTTTTATCTCTAAAGGAAGAGAAATGTAAGATGTAAGGAAAATGCAGTCCTTTTAAAACAACCTCAGAATTTGACAGCCCCTTGTGTAGGCCAATAAAGGCTCTCCAGCTGTCACATGCAATCCTCTAGAAAACTTGAGAATCTGAGAACAGAGTCAGACATAATGGTGGAGGTGAGGGTGAGGCAAGAGAGGACATGATGAAGGAACGAGACAAGGAGCAGATGCTAAACATAGATAAAACAAGATAAAACGTGTGGAGTCCTAAAAATAATTAAAACAGCCAGGTGTTCTGACTGATGATGTTAGAAACCCATTTTACCAGGGGAAATTTATTTCCAAATAAATAAACTCAGGGTTTTGTCTTGTGTCAATTTAATGTGGGATCATTTTTTTGTATATTGGACTTCTGTAGTATTTTACAATTTAAGCCAACATGGTAAATCAACACTCAATATCATTATATACTTTGATCACATGGTATAGCTTTGATTTGTTTATAATTTCACTGGCATTCATTGGTTTGGGTGAGGGCTGAAGCACACATTAGGCAGTGTCTCACATTAGGACAATTCACCCTGTCTTTCAGTATCTCACAGTATCTTCTTGACAGCAATGAGATTAGAGATTAGAGTAAAGTTTAAGTGTAGTTCAAAGTATGTTTATTTTTTAAACGTTAGAGCAAATGTTTTAAATCTGTGCAAATGTTTTAAGTTATTTTAAGTCTGTTTGTTAGAGAAGCTGTTTTACCACAGCCAGACTAAATAAAGTTGTGGATGTCTGCCAGTGCTGGGTCAGTTGATTTATGCTGTTTTCTATCAAAACACGAGCGCTGAGAGCTTTTGGGCTTGTTTTCAACGAGCACCTGCAGACCACTCTGTGGCTCTCTAAGTTATTTTAGCAGTTAAATGTTTAAGCATTTCTGTTATGAAGAGTTCAAAGCTGGTAACGAAGGGCTCCTCACTTTCCAGACAGCCATCAATCGCAAGGTAATCACAAGGCGTACTGAGCAGGAGAGATGAACACATTGCTGCACATTCCAGACAGATGACCTCATACTATACCTAACAAAACAGAAAGCCAGATATATTATATAGAAAGAAAGAAAGAAAGAAAGAAGGGGTTCTTTCTTTCTTTCTTTCTTTCTTCAAACAAAGATGGTGATAGTGGCAATAATATCAACATGCAGGCAACAAAATGTTTACACGCAAAGCAAGTTTATTTACTCAATTTAACTTAGTACAGTATGTAATTAAAAATGCCTCTGAGATTTTAACCATCCTTTAGTGTGTAATGTTGTTGTTTGTGCATGTTGTTTGTGGATGACAGGGCAGTTCTGCTCCACTGGTTAAGGAGTCGGGCAGTAGGTTGCTGGTTTGATTCCAGCGCTCATCACAGGCGGGGTGACGTCATGACCAGAAAGCTATAACAGCATGTGCAGCTTTACAAATTCAGCAAAGCGCTCTGTGTTGCATTGTCTGTCATTCTGTCTCTCCTTCTATCATTTCTCAAATAGGAAAAGCATTTAAGTTATGCTAAAGGTATGAAGTTGAAAGTGAGCAGTGCTCTATGTGTTGTCTACCTGGGGGTCAAGCAAGGATCTGAGGACCAAGGATTTTTGCTCCCTCCAGTGCATTTCAGTTTCAGTTTGAGTGGCCAGAGTCTTTGGAGAGGCCAGAGTCTGCATATCAACTGTCTAGAGATGCTGGCAGTGTTCCTTGCTCTCAGACATTTTCTCAGACCCGAGAGATCACCATGTGTTTGTCTGCACAGACAGCAGACCAATGCTGACAGTGGTGGTCACCTATATCAACCACGAGGGAGGTCTGCGATCACACCCTCTATACAAAGTAGCACACCAGATTCTGGTGTGGTCCCAGAGAGTACTTGGGTCTGTACTCTCCACTGAGGCCCCAGGTACGATCTCATGTCCCTGAGGGACCTTGCTGTGGTACTTGAAGCTTTTTGTGCTTCACCCTTCGAGCCCATTTAGAATGTATCTTATCATCTTTTATCAGTTTAAACTGCATTTCTTTTGGTCATCACTTCTCTGAAGAGAGTGGTTGACATTCAATCCCTTTCTGTAGCTCCTTCCTTTCAATGCCTTTTTATACCTGAATTAACTAATTATTTATATTGAAAGTAATTATTATTATCTGTCATGCTCCCCCATGAACTCCCTATGTTTTTTCCTGTTCTTTCCCATTTTCTTTGTCTTTTGTTTTCTCCCAATGTGTTTTTGTCCTTATTTAGTATTTCCGGATCTTGTTTAGTTTACACCGTTCACCTGTTCCGTTGATTAGTTCTGCCATTTATGTTGTTTATGTTTGAAATTTCTTTGCTGGTTGTTAATGTTATTCTAATGTTATTCCAGCAATTTTGTTTCCATGGATTGTAGTGTTGCGTTTGGGAATAAACCGTTTCTGTTTTTTATCTCTGTTTCGCCTCGCTTCTTTGTTAATGTCACACAGTTCCTGTGACATTGTCTTATTATGCCAGCATTTAGAGATCTAATCCACTTTATGTACATCACCTGATTTCTGCAAGTCTTGTCACTTTATGAAGAAAACTGCTCAGGATGTGGTTGTGCCTATAATGTCAAAGTGTCTAAAGTGTAAAAGCACCACTACAGCAACTGAATTCTGAGAAACAATTTATTTTTTATAGAGAAAACCGGAAACAGGCTTTAACATTTTAATGGTGCTTTGTGGATTGAAATTATTTAGGGATTTTCCTTTTGTTGGGTAAGTTTTATGTATTCTGATTTTAATTAATTCTTCTATTATCATTCTAAACATAATATGAATTGTTGGTGTAATAACTAAAAACAATGAAAACAAGAGTATACAGTTTACATAGTTATTAACATGAACAGTTTTACTGTAGTAGAAACATTTTAGTAGAAAAAGGGAAATAGAAAAAATGTAGGACCAAAGACAAAAAATGATTAACTTTAGTTAGCACACACCCAAACAAATGTGTCCTAGTACCTTTTACGAATGTGTAAAAGTATCTTTTACTTTAGAAGACAAAACATGTCTACAGCAATAAAACCCTGAAACCATATGTTGTTCCATACATGCAATGTTTTTCTGTTTTTTTATTTACAGAAAAAACACCATGAGTGTAGTTGGCGAAGTACAGTTGTGGAGGGTGAAAATTAACAAGTAATTTGAAATAGTCAGTGTATGTAACAGTTTTAAGCCAGGAGATCTACTATTAAGACAAATGAATTGTGGAGCATATCATGCTGGAGTTTATTGTGGAGATAATGAAGTCATTGATTTTATGGGTAATTGACCACGTTTGAATAATTGAAAGCAACAGGACTTAAATCTTTGTGACAGTTTTCTTATATCTCAGTGCTTTTTTTAAACTTCAGGTTCTGAAAACAAGAGGCACGCATCCCTTTCATCTGATATAAAGGAGTATGGTGTTGTTTCCAAAAAAAGTGTTGTTCACTTCAAGTGTGGAAAGCAAGTTCAAGATTATCGACAAAAACAGTCCTTTCTTCTAAACTTTCCAGCAAAAGTAATGAAAGCAATGGATAAATTTTTGTATTATCATCTCCTGAATTTTAATTGTCTTCATTTTGCCCTTTGTGTTCTAGGGGTAAGATAACAAATATTTGCTGCTTTCTCATGTCAAAATCAAATATTCTGAATATTAAGCATTTCTTTTACTTGTACTTTTCAGGTAAAGAACTGGCCAGCACAGGAGAATGAGAACAGGCTAGTTGTAATAGTCTGGTATTATAATTATATAAGTATCTTAAGTATTAAGAATGCATACAAGGATTCACTTTAAATATTTTGTGGTATTTTAGGAGAAATAAATGTAGCTAAATAAACATACATGTAGCTATATGAACAGTTTTGGATTGTTTTACTAGACTTTGCTTGTTAATGTAATTTAAATATACAAGCAGATTAGGTTATTTATTGCCCCTTGTAATTTATAAATACTTCAATTAACAGGTTTGGAAAGTCTGTGATTCTTTTGGCATAGGTAACTTTATTGATTCTTTGACTGCGTTTTAAATACAGTTTTGTATGCATGTGTGTTAAAGGGATATTGAAGCCATCAGAATGGATGACAAATAGGAGAGATAAGCTGGTTTCAACACAAACAAAACCTCATGACAAAATCACATTATTATTTAGGTTTAATTATGCCTCCTGTTTGCTTATAGTAAGTGTAATACAAACAGCACACTGTAGCCCCTTTTTATATGGTTAAATATCAAATGAAATTCATTGCTGTGTACAACCCCATCTTCTTTCTAAATGGATCATTTGCATTCCTGAGCCCAGGAAGATATCAAAGTGTATAGGCTGAGCTGTTTTGATCAGGAACTTGTGTGACGTGACATTTAAATAAAATTAATTAAGTTATATGTTATATGAATTTAAAATTACATATATTTGTCAGCAAGTATAGATTTTTATTGGTGCAGACTGCAGAGGTCAATTACGCCTGTAAAGAACGCCTACTTAAGCATGCCCACTTGAACATTGCACCAAAAACAGGAAATACATCATGTAAGAAGAGACTAAATGCAAAACCACAAGTGTGGGTATTTTTTTTGTATTTTTACAGGCTCAGTGCTGACAGGCTCACATAAGATGCTTGGTGGTGCAGTGCTTCAACAACAGACAGCCCCAATGTTTCTGACAATTTTTATAGTATTTAAAAGATAATTTTGATGAACACTTGAATCTGTCACATGCACATGCAACATTTCAGCCAATAAGCTTGCAATATAATAGTAAAATGCAAAAATAATAAAATGCTTATTTTGAATTATAATTAAAAAGATATTTTATAATTAAAGTATAATACAAAAAGCATTTTCCAGATCCATGATTATTGAGCTCATCCAATTTCATGCTGATTTGCTACAGAAAATACAATGTGAGTTCCATTAAGGGACAATGAGGAAATAAAAGAGTAAAATACTGTAAAAATTTGCTTTCCAAATTTGCTTTGCACATATTTATCAGTAGTCTAGTATTTAGTAAGTAGTCTAGAGCGGTGAAGTTGGGTTCCTATGTAACTCAACTGGTAGAGCATTGCTTTAGAAGTGCAAAGGTTATAGGTTCAATCCCAGGGAACACAAGTGATGATAAAAATGTATGTGTTGAAATTAGTGTAAGTCTGCCAAATGAATAAATGCAGTTTATATTTAGAAAAAAGTGAAAAATGTAATTGTAACGAATCCGGTCTCTGTGGCTGCCTCCGATCACTGCCAGCGGGAGCCATCACCTGAATATTAATGGACTACAATTCCCAGGTACCCTGTACATGGCCCTCACAGGGTTTCCAATATGCAATCAATGACTCAAACACACCGATCCCTGAGCACATTGCGAAGTCTTGTTTTGCCCTTGGTAAACATTTCTGGCCGCTTGCCGGATTATTACTTACCTGTTTCTCACCTGTGTTTGTTACATATTTCCTGCCTTGTGACTTGTTCCTGATACCTGGATTACTCTTGTTTATTGCCGCCTTCCCTGATTATCTGCCTGGACTTTGATTACCTTTCTGGTTACCTCTGTTGTCCCGGTTTGCTGTGTATGACCTCTGCCTGTTTAACCCTGATTAATAAAACGCTGCACATGGATCCTCCATCTCCTGGTTAATCAATTAAAGAAAGGTAATTTAACTAAAACTGTTATGGCTGCTGTGTATGCCTAACAGTGATATAACATATTTAATGAATTAAATAAAAATGATAATAAAGACTGTAATAAAGGCCACTGGTGTTATTGCCATTACTGATTTCTTCAATTGTAAATTACCCAAGTTTGTTACTTCACTATACCCATGGAATCTCTGATTTTGTACTGTGATGCCACCCAACATGCAGAGGCCTATTTCACAACATGATGACAGAAACCAGAAGTGCAAAAAGTTATTTCCTGTTGCCATTGCTGTATTTACCATTCATTATTACTATAGAGTGCAAGCATTTTGTCCCAGCCATTCATTTGTTTACAAAAAGTAACAATAGCATATGTGTATTTTTTTTGCTAGTTTTCAAAGAGATGCGAAAGACAGAAAAAGTCACAGTGATGTGAACTAACAAAACAATTTTTGAATTTTTTTTCACAGACATTAGATCATTGAAAGTTGATAGAAAAGGTTATTGAAGTTTTATTTTATGTTTTTGCATATAAAATGATATATTGGTGTAACGGTTGTCTTTTGTTTTGGTTTTGTCCTGTTCTATGCACCCCGACAGTTTTTGCATTTGGTTTATCCCATCATTACGCTCACCTGTGTCTTGTTTTTATTGATTGTCTTGTGTATTTATATTGGTTATATATATATATATAACCAATAATATATATAACCAGTATATATATATATAATAATATATATAACCAGTATATATATATATAGAGAGAAGGTGAAAACCTGGCCAGCAGGAGCCATCTCTGCTCTTCAGGACTGTTTTGAGCACACTGACTGGCACATGTTTAGAGAAGCAGCAACTGACGGCAACTCCACTAACTTGGAGGAATATGCATCATCAGTGACCGGCTATATCAGCAAGTGCATTAATGATGTCACTACCTCCAAGACCATCACTACACGCTCCAACCAGAAGCCGTGGATGACTGCAGAGGTGTGTGCGCTACTGAGAACCAGAGACTCCGCCTTCAGGGCAGGTGACAAAGCGGCCCTGAGAACTGCAAGGGCCAAACTGTCCCGGGCTATCAAAGAGGCAAAGCGCGAACTGCTGGACCCGCAGAAGGCTGCTGGACCAGACAACATTCCTGGCAGGGTGCTCAGAGGATGTGCGGACCAACTGGCTGATGTCTTTACGGGCATCTTCAACATCTCTCTGAGCAGCACTGTAGTTCCAATGTGCTTCAAGGCCACCTCTATTGTGCTTCAAGAGGCTCGTCTTGAGGCACATTAAGACCCTGCTGCCACCCTCACTTGACCCCCTGCAATTCGCCTACCGCCCAAACCGCTCAACAGATGCCATAAACACAACCCTTCACCTGGCTCTCACCCACCTGGACAACAAAAACTCATACGTTTGAATGCTTTTCATAGACTTCAGTTCAGCATTCAACACCATCATCCCTCAGCACCTGACTGAAAAATTTCACCTGCTGGACCTGAACACCTCCCTCTGCAACTGGATCCTGGACTTCCTGACGGGGAGACCTCAGTCAGTCCGGATCGGGAGCAACATCTCCAGCACCACCACACTGAGCACGGGGGCCCCTCATGGCTGTGTGCTCAGTCCATTGCTGTTCACTCTGCTGACCCACAACTGTATAGCGATGCACAGCATCGAACAAAATCATCAAGTTCGCCGATGACACGACCGTGGTGGGTCTCATCAGCAAGAACGACGAGTCAGTATACAGAGAGAAGGTGATACGGCTAACAGACTGGTGCAAAGCCAACAACCTGTCTCTGAACGTGGAAAAAACTAAAGGGATGGTTGTTGATTTCAGAAGAGAGACCACTTCATTTCAGCACAGAGAGACCACTCTCCATTGAACATCGACAACTCCCCTGTGAAGATCGTAAGGAGCACCAAGTTTCTTGGAGTTCACCTGACAGAAAACCTCTCCTGGTCGCTCAACACCAGTTCCACAGCGAAAAAAGCCCAGCAGTGCCTGTACTTTTTGAGAAGGCTGAGGAAAGCCCATCTACCACCCCCCATTGTCACATTTTTCTACGGAGGGACAATTGAGAGCATCCTGAGCAGCTGCATCACTGCCTGGTGTGGGAACTGCACCGTATCGGACCGCAAGACCCTGCAGGGGATAGTAAGAACAGCTGAAAAGGTCACTGGGGTCTTTCTCCCCTCTGTTATGGACATCTACACCTCACACTGCATCCGGAAAGCCACCAGCATTGTGGCTTACCCCACACACCCCTCCCACTCACTTTTCTCCCTCCTGCCGTCCGGTAAAAGGCCCTCGGTCCCTCACTACCAGACTTTGCAACAGCTTTTTCCCACAAGCCATAAGACTGTTAAACACATAAAGACTACAAACCTCACTATTGCCACTGGACTGTTCTTATTATTTATAAGCAATGCACATGTCTCTTTACATAACTCACTGCATCACTTTTTGGTCTGCGTTATTGTTTTGTATTGTTTTTGTAATGTCTGCTTTGTATTGATTGTACTGTGACTGTTTTGTCCTGTGCTGCCCGTTTGCGCTCTGTGCACTTTATGTATAGACTTTATTTAGTTTGTTTAGCTTAGTCTCTGTTTTGTTACTTACATTGTAAGGTGTACTTTTGTTCTTTGTACTGTGTTGTTTGTTAGCAGCTTGGTCCTGGGAAAACGTTGTTTCATTTCGCTATGTAATTGTGTATATGGCTGAAATGACAATAAACTCAACTTTGACTTGACTTTGAAATCAGTCATTACAAGCACATGCAACGCTGACAAACCAACTCAGTTGTACGTTCAATACCCTGGTGCCCATGTTCTTGATGTAGCCACCTCAAAATCTCCTCTCTTAACACAGCAGGCAAGAGTACTTGAAAAATTTCCTCTCTACCATCAGGGCGAAAGATTCGATGATACAAAACATGCTCTCATTCTACCAAGCGCCAATAATAGCTAGCAAACCCCAATTACTTGGGCAGGCCCAATTTGCGACCATTTCAACATCACTTGGGTCAATGGCAACCCCTTGAGAGGACACCACTTTTCCAACTTCGCTTGAACCCTTCACGCTTCAGTTGGCCCAAGACCAACCATCCAACCATTCTAAATGCTAAACCACTGAGGAGAAAAATACCACAATGTCATCCAGATATAAAAGCAACGACTGATGATGCTGATCACCAAACAATCTTTCTATTAAATGCTGGAAAGTTCTGGGAGCATTACAAAGCCCAAACAACCCAGACAGGGTACAGAATGGGTCTTGGGCCTATCCCCCTCAGTGACTAGGACTTGGTTGTACCTGTTGGCCAAATCCAAAGTGGAAAAGCAGAGGGCCCAGTCAATGCATCCAATGTTTCCCCACATTCACAATCAGGATATAAACTGTACCTCAAACCACTGGTACTAGGGCGGGTGAGGCCAGAAGGCCAGCCGGAAATCCAGACTCAAGTGGCTCAAACAACACTTTACCCCCTGAATGCTGCTCAGGGCAGGTAGCAGTGATTATTTTCATTGTGCCACCAGAAACATGCCATGAATTAAACACTGGCTGAGATTAAAATTTGTGACAATGCTGTAATGCTTGCATCACAAAGCCAGGAGCCTCTACTACAGATGGAGAGTCAAACAATGCCTGGCCATGTCTGCCAAAAAGTTCCCGGTAACACCGGCCCAGCGCCATCCCCAGAACCCCAGGGACCTGAGCACACATGCCACCAGGGGATCCCTGACCACCAATATCCCACACTCGGGCACCAACTTACCACACAACTCCACATCCAACTCTGTATAACCTATATAAGGAATGGCAAGCCCATTAGCAGCACGTAACTGGAGCCACTGACACAGCTTTAAGTGCTCTTGACCCCAGGGTTTAAAACTCTTCAAAAAGCAGCTCTCCATTATGGTGGACACCATAGAACCTGTATTAACTAAACAAGCAATGGAAACTCCACCAATCCTGGCCACCAACTGTGGGCAGCCAGACATCAAACGAGACATGGAGCTACCACTAACTAACACATCTGAGCCCCTATTTCCCCCATCCTAGCTGTGGCTCAACAGCCCAGTGAGTATTAGTTTCCCGGCTGACTTGGCCGACGCTGCCCCTCTACCGCCACTGACACAGATGATTGAACAAGCAGTGACGCATTTGTTACATCCTTAGGATGCATGTGCTTAACAATTCATTGTTAGGGTGTGTTCTCCTACCCCTTTGGGTGTGGTTTTGTGTCTCTCTCTCTCTCTCCCTCTCTATCTCCCTCTCTGCAGTTGCAAAGTGGCCACACGTGAGGCTCATCAGAGAGTGAGGGTGTTGCAGACAAGGCTACTACAAACGATGAGAGTGTGCTGTTTGGAGAGGCTCACTTCTCCCCTGCTCCAGACCTGGTTAAATGCTCAGTGTTAACAGCTATGTGATTTGTGGTGTCTTTTCAAAGTTTACTGTATTGAATTCCATTCACAAAGGAGTGTATTCAGTGTATTCGTTGTTTGTTTGTTAAGAGTGTGGATTAATTAACTTTTTTGTTTTGTTCTCTTGTAAAGGTACTAAAAGTTACTGTAATTATTTTTATTTTTAACATCCCCATGGATGTTTGCTTGCGTGCCTCCTGGGAGGAAGACCCTGTCCTTAACTTTAAGGTGGGGCAGCATGAGCCATAGATGACGAGAAATATCAGCTGTCATTTAACTGAAACATGTCAACACCCTCAGATGTGACATAGCCACTCTCATTCATTCCAGAAGCAGTTCGGTCTGGTAAGCTTGCAGCACACCCATAATATGCAAGGACGCGGTAGCCTGACCTGCTGCCATACACACCCTGCCACCCACCCCAGTGCCTTAACATATGTTGCCGTGTCAGGTGCCAGAGAGCTAGCAAAAGTAGTCTAGATAATAAAAATATATCTGTGGTGTTTGTATGAAGTGTTATTTGCTTACCCCAAAACTGCATGCTGTTTCACATGCTATACACAGTATGTAATATTAGAGAAAGTATTCTCAAATTTACTTTTTTTGTTGTTTTAAAAAAGCAGTCAAATATATAATTTTGTAAATAATTTTAAAGTATCTATAAAAGAAAAATAAGGTAATAAAATGATCTCTGTCCTTCTGGGTCTTGCCTGTACAGTACATATGTCAGTTTAACTCTCCTTCATGATTCATTTAAGAATCATTTATCACAAGCAGACCTTATCACACAACACATATTTACACACCCACACAGACCCTCATTCTGCTGTTTTTCTTATTCCATTTGAGAATGACTGGCCTATTCACAGACATGCTCTACTGTCTCTAGAAGGTATGATAGAGACACTGCAAGCCACAGCCTGTAGGTCCTTTCATTTCATGTGTGTGTGTTGATACCTCATCCCCTATGCTCTGTATAATGCCTGGACAGCAAATACCAGCAGATTTTGGGAGCTCACCTTGGCATACCAGAAGGTATTTTAAATTGTTAGAGATATCTGACTAGCATTTCTCTTTAAAAAAAGTACATCCAAACTCTCAATAAAATGTATGCAGCTCCCACAGGAAAAAGCAATATTTCTTAGTTGTATTATTTCGAAATGTTGCCATGTTGGAATGTTGCCAAATGTTGGAATCAGAGAGAATGGGTGCAGAATTTTGTGAATGTGTTGGGTGGGGGTGTCTGCACCTGGAACTTTTTTTATCCCTTTAGGCAGTCTTGTTGAGAAAAGGATGGATTTCCATACAACGCCTGGCTACCCAGTTGTTTCCACAAAGCTCCTCATGGGAATTTTTATTCTTTTGTTTTGGCTGAAATTTCAAAGCACAAACATGTGGTAGTCATTGTAGCTCAGGCTTGGAAGTTCACTGTCCTAATAATGGGCAGCTAAGACAAACAAACTCCCAGGAGTAATGAGAAAAACCAGTCATCCATTTAAACCATGGCCAATAATCAAAATCTTGGTCGGAACAAAGAATTAGTATAGCTGACAGCAATTAAAACAGAGTCTTAATAGAAACATGAAAGGTAACCTTTTAGAAACATGAAAAATGACCTTTTCTAACCTTTTAGAAACATGAAACATGACCTTTTCTAACCTTTTAGAAACATGAAACAATAGAAACATGAAAGGTAACCGAAAGGTTGCATTTCATATATCAAAAACATTATTCCTAAATTGTTTGTGGAACAGTTTAAAAACATTACAGAATTAAAATGTTTTAATAACAATGTTTAAATAACAATTTTTTTTACTTAAAGGAAAAATTCAAACAAAATTTAAAAAATTGGTTAAGTAGGTAATTGGCAGGTTAGCAGTGTGTGTGTTCTAGAAACATTGAAATTTGTGTTTATATGGAAAGTGGGAGGTTTACAGCTCATGTATTGGGTCCCAATGATGGTGAATAAATTCATATTTATTTTGGGGCAAACTGTTCCTTTACCAACAGTATTTTCTAGAGAACATGGAGTCACTTGGGCTTTAATCCAACAGGATGACCATCAAGACCAAAGGCAAGGACCTTACATGCAGAAGGGTGTGTGTCCTCACCAGTCAGTATCTCAGAATTGATGCTTTAGGAAGTTTGTAGCCTGTTATTATCTGCTGCTCATGATGTTACTTCCAGATGAAGAGATTTGGCCAGAAGATTAACATCAGAGAGGAAGAAAAAGAAACAAAATCCACACACTTCTAGTTTTATGAACCCTGCCACTGACATTTAAATTGCTTAGTTCCGACAAAGCTGTCCAAACCCTGATTCTCTTTCTGCTGATTTTAGAGTTTACCATTAAAATTCCTGGGGTCATTTCGAAGCAATTTCTCTTTTACAGTGACCACGTTGGTGACGTCAAGAGAAGTGGCCAAAGGGATCCTGGGTAAAGGGGGAAGTGCCTAACAACTGTGGAATTTGCATGTTCAGAACACAGACTATCAATCTATCAGACTATCAGATCAGCTACAATCATTCGTAATGACATCTCTCAGACTTCTGTTGTTCCTGTATTAGTCTATTAATAGGTTTTTATTCTTTAGCCCAACCTCACACAAACCTGATGACTTACAGATTTACAATCATTATTAGATTTACAGAGCAATATGATTTGGCTGATTTATTAGACTTTGTTACTTTCTTATTAGTAAAGACCACCAAAAATGTCATTACAGGTCAAGTTTTAATGATTCTCTACACCAATTATAACATTTGAAATGTTTATTGTATAAATACAATAGAAGTTTATAAAATGGTACGCGTGTTTTAGCTGTAGCTGTGTGTTCATAAATGAAGATGAATATGTTTGCTGATGTTCACAGCACAGTCGACTGTGTCAAGTTTAGAACAAAGTTTTGTTTTGCTCCAACTGTTCTGTTTCAACACAAAAGCATAAATGTCAACTTGTAAACAAAATGTAAGTCTAAAACACTAAACCTGTTATTTGTTCTGGTACAATCTGGTACAGTCAAGGACAGTTATTTTTAAACATGCTTTATAGTGTTTATTGTCTACCACAGCACAAGGTGATGCATGTACATTAAACAGCAGATTTGTTACTTGCATTGGTGTCATGTGGGAAAGAGCTTTTCTGCCTGTTAGTTTGATTATGCACTGATGTGCATAATAATGGGTTGATGTTTGTGTGTCAAAAGTAGTTATTTGACATCCTGCCCAATTTTTTTGTAACACATGTTTGTGATATTGCCATGACAACCATAGACAATGTTTATAGTGGAGTCTGCTTCCCATTTTACAGATCACACACTCACACACAAACCCTTCAAAATGTTATATTGTGTGCATAGAACAGCTCATGTGTGAGTGTGGATACCAAACTCTTAAGCCCTGTAGAGAAATAGATAATAAATCTGGACAGCTGGTAAACGGCTTAACACCCATTTATACAGGTGGGCCCTTTATCATGAGGTGTCAACCCCCCACCTTATAACAGCATGGGAAAAAGACACAGACATCACCCAAAAAAACAGAGCATAAGGCAACCAAGAACTGATTCAGTCAGAATGTAAATGTGAAGAGATTAAATGTGTCTTTTTAAGACAACACATTCCAAGTATGTTCAACATTGGTGGTGAATGTATGTATTTTGTGTAGACCAATGTTTTGAAACATGACAACATGATTAATGTTTTGTTAATACAGACATATTTTCCCTGTAACTCCAACTGTTTTTACAATTCTTGCAGTAATGTAATTTAATGTTCATATAGGAAAGGTTATTAAGCTGTTAGAGGAATATTTTAAAACATTACAGAATTTAAAAAAAATATATTATGAATAACTTTGTTATAACCATATATAACGTTAATACAACATCTAAATTAACAACCAACTAAACATAACATTTTAGTTGGTAATGTTTATTTTAAACATTAGAGAAACATTCTTGCAAAGGTCTTACATTGTTAGCTGAGATGAGAATAAAGACGAGAAATGTGTTTTTAACAATTAATTTTGATTGAATTTGTATTCACATTTTTGTCTCTCAGCAGTTTTGTAGTCAGATCAACCACACTACACACTTTATTCACACTACATGCAAAAAAAACTCCTCTTTAAATTCTTCTCTCTTAAGTGACTGGAGATTTATTTTTAAAAGGGGTGGGGTGGGTTTTGCCTGTATCCTAAATATGAAACATTTGAAGTATATTTGGACCAACTCTGGTCTGGATTAGAGGTATTGCCGGTTGGCTCTGGACTGTCAGGGTGTAATAACTCACAGATGGGTTCTGCTGAACCCCATTGGCCCACTCAAATTGGGTCACTACAAAACACATTAGTCTCTTGATCTTATTTAGTAATTTATCTTGATACATAGTAACCAGCTATGGTGAACATAAAACATTTGCTTCCTTCATCACTTTAATACAGAAGGAGAGATAAGATACTTTGTTTTTGATGTCTGTATTCATAAAGCTGTACTGCTTACCACATACTACAAAGTACACTATGGACTATTGGTAGATGCCAGTACTACACCATTCATGGCCAAAAATCATTTCCTTACCTTGATATCCAACCAATGATATGTAATGATATTTAAAGTGCCATTAAACTTAAATTTAATGTGTTTATCTGTGCTGATCTATGCGCGGCATATGGGTGAGTGAATTATGAGAGAATTCTTTTAAATAACATGCATTATTTGTAGCATGTATAGCAATTGTGATGGCAAAAGAACTTTTAAAGCTATTATTTGTTTCATTAACAGTGCGTCATACATTTTTGTGTAATGCCATCCTAGTTTTAAATAATCCCTGAACACACATAAAACAAATGGGCACTGTTGATTCATAATAACAGACTGAAATCACATGTGCTTTTATTGGTTGTAAATCAGTGATTATAAAGTGATCTGGCTGCTCCTTCTGGCTCCGCTGCTTGCACTAATGATACAAGACTCCATTTCTTTTATTTGCCAAAGTTTTGCTCGGTCTCCTAAATATTAAGTATTAGCTTGCTCCTTACTGTCTGTTTCAAGTAAAAAATTAAAAGTTTTATATATTTTAAAACTATTTAATTAATACGTTCTAACTTTTTGCATCCAGTCCAATATTGAGTCAAATCAATTCACATGTGTTTGTATAGCATTTTTTTACAAAACATATTGCTTCTTAACTGCTTTACAGAAGGGTCGTCATTGAATGATTCGTAAATTAGTTTCATAATTGGAATTAGTTTAATGAATGTACATTGTCACACAATTGTGTTATTAGAATCCCAAAAGTAGAGGCAAATAGAGAATAAATAGAGAAACTAAAGAAAATCTTAAGCATTTTTGTCTGATGTAATTTGACTACAAGGTATGACATGCATTGTTTATGCTAAAAAGATCTTTAATCTTGATTTGAGTTGTGAAAGAGCCCTGAATAAGTTTTGTGATCTTGAGCATGTTGGCTTATGCATAGCATGATAGAAGATCTTTTAAATATACAGAAGCTAACCTGTTTAAGGTCTTTTAGATAGCAATATGTCTAGACATCTCAGATGAAACTTGACAGATATTTACTGTAAAGATGTTAAAATTTGGGGTTATATACTGCTGCATTTTTGACTGTATCTTATTATTATGTGGTTTATTGAGGATGCTAAACAACCACCTTGCAATGCATTACAGTAGTCTAGTCACAAGGTCATAAATGCATGAACTGCTTCAGGAATATTTAGTATGTTCTGCAGTTTAGCAATGTTTCTAAGGTGGAAAAAGGCACTATGGCAACAGGAGCATAATGGCACTAATTGCAGCTATAAGACCACATCGACTGGGCAGTAAACTAAAATGTAGAATCTTAACTGGGCTGGAGGTGGGCTAATAGAAACCCATTATATTCAACCCAGTCTCATGGCAGTTTATGATAAAGTCTTGAAATTTAATCTATTGATTTTTGTACATAAACATGAATTTTTCCTTGTCACTCAGAACAACTTTTCATCTAATGAATTTCAATAGGAAATGTCCTGCGTGCCCACGTTTTTCTTATTCATTATTTTTATATTGTTGCGCACCAATTATTATGTTTTAAGTGTGACGATTGTTGCTTTGGCATCTGCATTTAATACACACCAATGAACCCAATAGATGGGTTGTCATATTCCCACTGATCTGTCTCAGTGGATGTCGACCAGCATCTGGTCTGGATAAAGTCAGGATCCTGCTGACTATTGGAACCATGGGAAAGTGAAAGTCAGACAGGCTTAGTGTAGAACCAGTACATTTGTTCTTTTGGCATGTTTCCCTGGTTCTGGGGCAGAGTTCTAGAGACTTGAAATTTTGGGTATTATCTGGCCAGAACTTTTAGATTACAGTGAACGTGACAGACTATAATAAGAAACTTGCTGAGGTACTGAAGTGCTAAACCATCAACCACTATGCTTGTTAGGCAGCCAGTGCTGTGTTGACATAACCGGTATGACTGCAGGATTTTGATAGAGCCATGGTTTGATGCTAGAAGTGTTTTTAAGCAGAATTTGTGAATCCTGGCATAAATACTGACTGAAACTTTTCAAAAATCTCTGTATGTAAGAAGCAGCACAGTTAAATGCATATAACGTTTTCTAATAGCTAAAAAGAAATGAGATATTTTTTAAATGGGTCTGTAGTTTGGCAGTTCATCTGGAGCTAGTTGTGGTTTCTTTATGAGAGGCTTGTCTTACTTCTGCTGACTCATAACCAGATGTGTTTGTCTGCCAGTGTTTTTGAACAGGTATGAACAGGACAAGATTTCATGCAGGTGTACAGTGGAACGAGGGTCTAAAACAGCTTGACAGGCAAAGAATCTCAAAATCAGGATCACATGCAGTCATCACAGAATGTTATTTAAGCCACAAAAAAAATCACAGTCAAGATCAAAAGGGGTTTAGTTTTGGTTGCGTCAGCCTTACGGGGGGGTGGTGGTGGTGGTGGGNNNNTGGCATTAGAGATCAGAGGTGGGGGTTGGTGGGGTGTTCCAAAACTAACAATAAAGCAAAAGGAGTGGGGTGTTTCATTAAGGCAGTGGTGCTAACAGAAGACTTTAGTCAGACAACTTATTTATAGGAACAGCAGACAACTTTTATTTAGATATTCACTGACTTTATACCTTGCATACCTAAGTTGATTTAACATCATCTTATGTGCAAGACTAAACAAGATGCACTGTACTGGGGGGACCGGTGCCCAAATAAAGATTAAAATAAGCATTGAAATAAACTGAAACAACAAAAATGTGAAAAATTTCAGAATGTTTGTATATTTTTTTAACAAATATGCATCTTTCTAGTTCACATTCTAGAAATAACTAATAAAGAAATAATTAAAATGCAATAACCTGGGGGGCTTATTGTAGTGAATTATTGTAGATTTAAATTTCAGGCAAAACTACAACAACAAAAACACCTTTTAAATATTTATTAACTTGGGTTTTCTTGTTTAAATGAAGCGCTAATCAAATTTAAAAGGCCCCATTTTCCCATCACAAAATGAAGTCCACAGCATAGACGTAATAGCTGTGCTGTTTCAACATGCACACCTCATAAATGTTGTTCACGCTGCTGTTTCTCCCTCAAGTCTTTTTGTTTGTGTTATTTGTGGCTTCTCTTTTAAGAGAGAGAACCTAAGATGGAGGTGCTGTTGCTTAACTTACTTGCATAAGTGAAGCATCCAGATCTTAATACAATATGATTTTACCTTACATTAGACTTTTATAATGACACATTCGTCCAGAGTCCCTCAGATACCAAGTGAAGGTTTAAACAGATCCCTCAGTGTGCTGTTCTCGAACAAAAAGAGACTTTGTGTTGCCTTCTCAGCCCCTCTGCTAAGATGGAGGTCCTATTGTTTAACTTACTTGCATAAGTAACATCTTTAGAAGACTCCCTCCAAAGAATTAGGTAAAGGTGGATGATGTTACAGAAGTGAAGTATGTTTATTCTTACGTACATGTGTGTGGGTGAGAATTTGTTGGCCACCCTGTAATTTTCCTTTAAACAAAAAGACAATTTGCCAAAAAAACAGATGGTTAGTTTGTGGTTATTGTAGTTGGTTTTATATTTTAGCTGGTTGACCAGAAGGCAGTAGGCAATATTGAATCAGCCTGTTGACCACCTTTTCCAAAACTAATCAAAACAAGTTTTTTTTAAGAAAGCAATGACCTTCCTTTTTTCAACAAAATGTTTTGATGTTTAAAATGGCTTGTTATTATAGTTAACAAACTGTACCTGTTGTTAAAAGGGCTGCAGAATAACTTTCAGTCTGGAAAGCAGGGATATATTTCTCTCCCCCTTTTCCTCTTCAAGACAGTTTGATCTAAAATTAGCTTTATTTAGCTGCTTGAGTTAGGCAAAATATTTTATAACAGCAATAATAACAGCTGTCTCTTTTAGTTCCGGTGTGTGAGAGGGGGGTTGGTTTGTAAATACGAGCCAGTGCATTTTTATCATCCTCTCATCCGCCTTTTGGAGAGTCTCGGATTGACATTCCTCCCCTGCTTGATCTAGACGCTCATGCATGACATCATTAAAATGGAACGCAAATGAATGTTAGCTCTCTAGTTCTCATTTTTCTTTTATTCCTCCCGTTTCATGTTTGATTACACTCTTTCCTGAGAATCAATCTAGTCGTGCTTTCATCACGTGAGAGCTGACCACATTCCGAACTTTCAGACATGAGATCCTCCCCCACCCGAGGCCAAAGCCTGGCACACACTCAGGAAGTTCAGCCTGTAGTTTGGCTCAGTTTCACCTGCAGTCTCTGTAGCTGTCAAGCCTTTCAGTTGTTTCACTGACCTACTTTCCACCAGTGGTGAGTATATGAGTTATCGGAGGCGCCCACAGGGCTGAATATTTCTCTGAACATACTCAGGGCTCGCCTTTCTCCTCTCGTGCTCAGTGCTGCCTTTGTCCATGCAGAGAATGATATAAATCAGCCAACAACTGTGAGGGGAAAAATTAAGCTCTGTGGAGTCTGTGAGGTTGTGTGGAGCAGAACTGCAGAATCCAGAGATTTTAGTCTCTGTGGATCTCTTTGCTGATGGCAAAGTTTGTCTTTATCACTTTCTCTGGTCCTTCACTCATAGATGAGCAACAATTAAGGGTGATGCCATGGGCACAAACCTTGTGTAGGACAGAACTAAAATAGTTTGTGAGTTCAATCTAAGAGTTGTCTTCAAGCAGTTCCCCCAAACATTAAAAGTTTGATTATTTACTAACCCTTATATGATTCTAAACACATGATTTTTTTCCATGATAAAAAACACAAATGCAAGACCACAAAGTTCCTGTTCCTTTTTTGCCTTAATGAAAAATAGATAGAAATCTAGGGTTGCATTTTTTAACATTAGTTAATAACATAACTAACATAAACTAACAATGAACAATGTATTTTACAGCATTTATTAATACTCATTTATAGATATAGATTCTTATACTGTATATATAAAGAATTTTCTAATACTATTAGATAAATAAATGCTCTTCCTTAAATTGACAGATTCAGGATGCCTGTAATTAGTTATATGGAATACTGCTGTGGACCTGTAACACAAATGTAACACATTTAACCCATATTGCCCACTATTGCTCAGGTAAAACAAATCTGAAATAATAAAAATCAAAATGAAAGTTTCTATGTATTATGTTAGAACGAAAGTCATACAGATTTGGAA
Source organism: Yasuhikotakia modesta (assembly GCA_036877545.1). Taxonomy (NCBI): domain Eukaryota; kingdom Metazoa; phylum Chordata; class Actinopteri; order Cypriniformes; family Botiidae; genus Yasuhikotakia; species Yasuhikotakia modesta. The sequence continues at coordinate 21,620 of JBAJNP010005691.1, forward strand.
CCTAATTACTTGGCTAGTTGATATGCATGTTTGCACACAGACTAGCGGATGAGCTCAGCACAGACCTTTTGGTTCTGCATATGGAACTAATAGTGTGAGAGATGGGCCCTTTGTGGTCCTGCACTTCTTCCCAATCAAACACGAGCATTACATAACACCTGCATTCCATTACCTTTCCAACAGTGTTTACCACCTCACATCTTTCATTCTAGTACACAATATGCTATGAGATCAGCCTCAGGAGAGCAGCCGTTCTGCAAAACAGCTCTGTGCTGTCCACATGTACGTGCCATGACGCAAGCACTGTTGTGTAATGCTTTGTAGGAGAGGACAGACATCTCAAAAAGGTGTGTGTCCTGAGTGCTTGCACTAGGTGTTAGGAATTAACACAGGCTTATCAAATCCCCCAGAGTAGCATCTGGGGGCAACCTGACGTGCTCAAACGTGTCTAATCTTGTTCTGTAGTACAGCATGTTAACAGAATATAAAGGCTCATTACATAAGTGAGCCTGTGCATTCCTGCAGTGATACACACGTTGTGGAGAATTACAATGCAAGAGTTTTAGCTGTTTTTTACAACATTCTGATGTGAACCCACATGTAGATCTGCAGCTGTTGACAGAAGGTTAGTTTGTTACAGGTGTGACAAGACCAGATTCGTCAGCTGCTGGCGGGTATGGTGCCATGGTGACGGGAAGTAGTCAAAATAATGACAGGACACAATAAGTACATTCGGCATTAAGACAGAACACCAAATCACGTAATGCTTTATCTGCTCATGCAAGCTGATTAACTGATTAACTCACCACTGCCTGCATTTTTATTGGCGTCCTTTTTGGTTTCAAAATATCTATTTCTTGATGAAAAATGAAACTTTTCTAGCCAATGATCTCACATTCTTAGTGAACAATTAATTTAGAGAATAATTAGTTCAACCATGTTTTATTCCTAGAAATTGGTTGTAAAGTATTCAACACAAATGACAGGAATGACAGGTTGGAATTTCTGAACTTGTTAAATACATACATCTTTGTCTTGTATTAAAACATTTCTAGCTAAAGGTCAGAGGTCATCTTTGGATCAGTTGCTACTTATGAAAGAAAAATTAAACCAGTTTGACCCAAAATCATGCATCAGAACAGTGATGCAAAATAGTGTAAATTGTAACACTGTTAAATGCTGATAAAACTCATTGTGATTAAAACAAAACTTTAGCCTGGGTGAAAACGGCAACATCATGAACCCTAATTTGGGATGCAACCCACCCAACAATCACACCACCGCAACGAAAGCCTCTCCTGAGGGCATTTGGGTTCGTCTGCCTTGTTTCCAATGCAGCAGTGTCAGATGCATGTTGACTGCGATGGCATGTGGTTTGTGCTGTCCCAGTTGCAGCTACGGAATATAAGCTCAGCCACAGGCTATTTTAGGGCCAGCCACAACCATTTAATTTACTGCCAAGATACTGTCATTTTTCTGGGGCCCTTGGCTCAGTCCTGAGCCAACGGCATTGTGAATGTTCATCAGCAGACTGTGCCACTGTACAGTGTCTATGCGAACCATGAGCTGCAAATTGATCGTGTTACACTCATATCTGCCCCTGACTCTAGAGAGTGTTCTCTAGAGAATTACTGTAGAGAATTTTAGTCATATATTTTGATATAAAATCAAAATAAAACAACTTGATAAAACAACTTAAAATCGCTTCTTCCATTTAGTTAGAAAGGAAAAACTAAATGTTATATAAACAGATTATTTTTCTTTTTTAAAAAAACCAAATTTTTTTTAAAGAAAATTGGAGTGTTTTTTTTATGCAAAACCACCATAATGCTAGAAGAATTATGAGTGCTTGCCAGGGCTGTGCATTTGCTAGGGTGCTTTGGCAGGTGCTAGGGGTGCTGGGTTGTATAAATAGTGTTATTTGTAATTGCAGCTGCTTAAATAGAAAGCCTTCCTTCCAATTACTATGCTTAATAATATAATTATATATGAATAATATTCATTTACACTATTGAGCCAAAGGTTTTGGATCTAACCCACGACCTTCAAGTAAAACAATTAGTAATGTCATTAACTGGCTTAAGTCTAAGTAGGTCTTGTTTTATGACCCATTTAGACACCATCTTCGATTTCTTCTTATACCTGCAGGCACTGGAACGTTGGACACCTCTACCCTTACTAAAGCATTTAATCTTTTCATGCATCAGCCCTGAACAAAAGCAGACTGATGTTGTGCTGTGTTATGGATTTTCCACCCTCATCTGTTGATTGAGAGCAAGTCAAGCATGAAAATAGCAGAATCTGTTTATGGAGGAAGACAGCAGAGTGTCTAAGATAGTGGATTCCAGTAAATACAAAATGTTTAGACTAATGTTTCTGCACACAGGTGCCTTTAGACCGTCATCAGTACAGACCTTTTATTACTATAACATAATTTGTCTGTTTTTGAGTTTGGGAGGTTCCAAAGGCAGAAAGAAGAAAGAACAAAACAAACAAACAAAAAAAACATTTCCCAGATAAAATACCAAGTGACATCAATTCAGGCATTTGTAATTTTTCAGAAGCAAATGTAAGCTGTTCTTGCCTGTAAAGAACTCACTGTTACTGTTCTACAGCATTGGGAGTGGTTGTGGGGTGTTTTGAGTTTGTGGGGCAATTGCTATAGTTTTCTGAGTGGTTGCTAGACCATTATGTGATACTTCGTGCATTTCTATGTGATATAGTTCAGGTCCCACCTTCAAAGTCTATGAAACTTTTTAAAGCCAGTTTACCATAAAAATCAGGACATCCAATCAGGATGTCAGTCCAATCGTATAGTTGCATAGTAATGGAATTGCAGACAATGAATAATGGTAATGCTAATGTTTTTGTTAACAAGTTTTTAAAATGATTGCTACCAGCTCATTATTAATGTTGTGTGCATGCATGTGCCCAGAATGTTCTCAGCACTTTTATAACCCAAATATGGTTACTGTATCCTGGAATCTCTTGTGCATTACCATAGTAATGTATTTGTATGTGGCTTGTGTGGAGATTGATGAAAGTATTTAAGTGATAAAATGGATCTTATTTGAACAGTCACATCCCGTGAGTGTTTAAAATCAGAAATAATATACAGCTTTTTCATCAGACCGTTTGGAAAGCACAATGCATCACTCATCATGTTTGGGGGAGATTCTCCTTTGGGACTTATTTCCTGCAACAAACCACTACAAAGAATCTTGGCTTGAAACTTGCTAAATAGTTGCCTTTGATTAGCTTTGACTGCTTGTTAAACTGACATGAGCACTAATTAAACAAAGATTGACTGATATCTTTTCACAGGCCATACAGCAAATCTGCAAGCGCCGGAAGGAAATTAAAAGGAAATCAAAAGTGGTTTTCTCTGTTGGCAAATAGCAAAGCTTAACTGTTCCCAGACGCTCTTATTTCACAGACAACACATCCATTCTACAAATATCATAGCTTAAAACAGTGACTAATGATCTCAATATTTGATCTTAATTGCTGTAAAATGTTTTTAAGATGCAAAATTTTTCTAACTAGCAATATTTAATTTTTTACAGTTTCCAAGTGGCAATCAATTCATTGCTTTTGATTTAATAGCTTGGACTCAAATTGGCAGCCAAAATGCATTGTCTATTTCATGCCTGGCGCCGTGTTAACATTCTAGCCCTAACAACACTAAATACAAAATAATTTGCAGCAAACGTGCTGTAAATTTACCAACCTTATTAAATGAGGTGCTGTACAAGTGGCTGGTGAAACCAGACTCTTATTTTTAGCCAGTCATTATTCAATGCCAAACCTCATGGCTGACAGCAGCTGCCCAGTGCAGGACATGCAATTAACTCTTTAAACATAAAAATCAGCCCTGATTACAGATAGCAGTTATCTGTCCTGAGGGACGTAGGCCATCAGATTCTTAATTGGTCCTGCCCAGCAGAGGCTTAATTGTCGACAGGAATGGCTCAGATCCAAACCACAAACTTGAGGAAATGAAAAATCATGTGCACGTAAAAGTGGAACAGTCTTAAGATGACTGGCATTTCTACGGCTGTGGTTAATAAACCAAAGTTGTGGAATGTCTTTTCATCCTGTTGATGGAACCATAGGGAGGGAGTCAAAAATGAGTCTTAGGCAAAAACTGGTCCAATTGTTTGGTTGCATTGGTCATTATTACCATCTGCAATTAAGATGTGGTACCAAAGAAAACTCATTTGGTGCACAACGTGCCAGCAGCAGTTGAAAGCAGATGATGAGGCGACCAGGCGTGTATGCGGTTGGAGAGTGATTTACTGTGCTATGCAGTGAAACATAATGTGCAATGACACACTGTGCCGACAGAGAGAGAGAAAGAGATGGTTTACTATATAGTAAGTCAGCCGGTAATCAGTCACTAGTATGATGGCTTTCATGAAAAGTTTTTTTTTTAAATGAAACCCTAACACTGATTTGAAGGTTGAAGCTGTAATGTTGTGACAAATAATATAGTTTTGAGAATTATATCATAAAAATCCTTTTATAATAATATAGTTATTACAATATAAGAGTTAATTATTTCATAATAAAGTAAAATTAAAAATAGAAGTTTCTGTTTATTAGTTTAAAGAGAAAAGAAAGAAAGAAATGCCTACCTTCATTTCAGCTTTTACAGGAAAAGCCTGGAAAGGGGCCGGGAATGTATGGGTGGAGGTGAGGGGTTTGTGCTTTTAGACGCCTGTGGAAATCGAGCAGCTACATCGAGCGGGCTGCTTTTGGCATTATGCTGCTCATACGGAGGAGGTTAGCGTCTCAAACCCTGTTATTAGAATGCTAATCACTGATAACCAACTCTGAACACAGCATGGGTCAAAAATTCACTCATAAGCTAACAACCCAATCTAAGCCAGACTTTCAGGGGTCATTTGGCAAGTTCATTGTAACAGATTTCATAGAAACTCTTTTTCTGCTTATAAAATGTGTATAGAGTGAGGTCATAAAACATGTAACCTTCATCACCGGTACACTTGCATGTATTAGTGTTAACATTAAGACTGGTTACAAATGTCAAGCACACTTGATAGTAGTATACAGTATATAGCAAATGATTTTTGCAACATGCTCTGGAACTAATGACAAACTATACAGAACTAGCTAATCAAACACATCGGTAACTTATGACTTGTTCAAATGGATACAAACACCCCCTTTTTCATAATTTTCAAATCATATAAGAAGGGTTCTAAGAAGCTTGACTGAAAACACCTGGTTGGTGGACACAAGAGGATACAGCAGGAATTTAGTGAAGGTTATCAGACTAGCTACAGCATAGCAGGGGTTCCACCACATACCATCGCACAAACAGTCACGCTAGCAATGGGGCTTTCAACATGCTTTTAGACCCCTCCAGAGTTTTACAGAGCACAATCTTTCCAGGATTAGTATTTCCATGATTTAGCGCCACTCTCTCCTGACCCCTGGAATGCAATGAATGACGGATCTATTTTCTTACATTGTTTCACCTGCTCTAAATAGAACCACATGTTGCAAGCAGCCGGATCTATGGTCTCTCGACCATAACTGGAAGCACATTGGGGGTTGCAAGGAGCCTTAGACAGTTGAAGGATTTCTGTTCAGACCAAAGCGTGACTGTGAAGAAAATGTCAGCATGCAGATATAATGTAACAAACAAGCCAGCATGGTTGATGTTGGAAGCTGGTTTCCATTGAGGACCAAGTTTTGAGGAATCGAATAGTTCTTCCGTGCATAATTCTGCATGATGCTTAGTTTTCTTGGTGTTGTTTTATACATATAAAAACCTTTATTTGGCTTTCGAGGGATGGAGTGTGTGAGAAAGACTGTTGTTTGTAGTTGGAATTGATGCCCTGGTGTGAAAGAAAGTTATTTTTAATCACTGGTTTGAGATTAGGGTTGGTTGAATGGGGTTAGCATATTTTGAGTTCCTTATCATCCGACAGAAGGTTCTAGTAGAGTGTTACTTATGGTTTTTTTACAATCCAGTATTGGTACATGTCAGTGGTCCCATTGTCTAACTGTAATTACACTCAATCAGTTTAATTACAATTATCTTTATGAATTTAATTGTTTGCTTGTCCAGAATGTGTTTTACTGCTAAAATAACAAAATGTATTTGTCTACATGTGCAAGTCTTTGATAGGAATTATAGAACCAACCGTGTTCTCTTAAGTTGCTACATTTTTCTATTGTACGACATTGACATCTTGTGGCTATTTAAGGAATAACAGGCTTTTCTCAGCAACGCCTGTTCCCGGTCAGGAACTCGAACTGCGTTGAAACGCTATGGGAACGCCATCAGCTTTCATGCAGCTTTTATCTGATACAGGTGTTTAATCACAAACTGGGGGGCGTGTCGTCACAGGCGGGGTGACGGCATGACCAAGAGACTATAAAACGCACATGCAGAACTGCT
>JBAJNP010005692.1:0-28051 GCA_036877545.1 Yasuhikotakia modesta
GGCCTCAGTGGTGTTCTGAACTCCGTCTAGAAGAGAATCCTGACTGTATGTTTCAGCCCTGTCAAAGATCCTGTCAGCCCTCATTCTCTGTGACACACACACACATATATGCACACACACACCACACAAACGCGCACATACACACACACACACACACACACACACACACACTGACTCAAATATGGTGCAGTTGACCAGTGGGCATTTTATTTTCTAGAGTTGACGAATTGACGGTCAGACATTTCAATTATTCAAGAACAAATTTCAGCTCTGCAACATAACACAGACATATACACAAACATGCACATTTTATGCATGCAAACGTGCAGCAACAAAGCACAAAATAATGAACAGACACCACAGGGTAGCGCAGCGGCTCATATCTGCATGTTGAGAAGCTCAGAACCCGATTAATGTGTTGCCAACAGTAAAGTAGGTCCTGTGTTTATCTTATGCATGTAAATTACCCTGCCGCGTCTAAAGCACTGACACACACACATGCAGAGAGAGAAAGAGAGAGAGAGAGAGAGAATAGATGTTCACCTCCTGCTCAGTTCAGAAACTGACACTGCTGGAGGTCTGAGACAGCATAAAGATGGTGGACTGCTCAGTGGTGAGACACTGACGCTTTGTCTGCTGTTACCACGGGTCACAGGTCAAGGGTTAAACACACGGGAAAGGTCAAGGGTCAAGGCCAAGCATCAGAGGAGAGATAAGAGGTGGAGGGAGAAACAGAAAGGGTTTAGAAAGAGAACCATTCTGCTTACAGATTAATCATGTCACTTCAGAAGTTCTTAACAGGTATTTGAGGGGTTAATTTTGGTGGTGTTATCATATTTGCTATGTACAGTTAGAGCTTAAAGATAACATTAAACATTAAACATAACAATAACATTCCAAAAATTATCACTAATCGAAAACTTCCTTTGCCTATAAAATTACTTCTGTTCAGATGTTGTCACTAAACCCCTTTATGTTCTGGTACGTCACACCCACTTTTTATGATCCAATCAACAACTTTGGAGCAAATTAAGCCCCTCCCCATGTTTTTCTTGTTGAATATCCTGTTTTAATCTGCAATACGTGATGTTATGGATGTGAAATGGGTTGGGAACGTCTGTTAATACATGTGGAACACACTGGAACATTCTAGAGTTTAACAGGGAAGGTCAGGGAAAGAATTAAACAGGTCACACCAGCGGTACAGCAGTTTAGGACACACTTGCACACGTTAAATTTCTTGATGAAATTTTTCCTAACATAGTATGTTAACATACCATGTGTGTTGACAGTGAAAAACAGAGAACACATTGTATCGCATATATTGCTTCACATGTAACTGGTGTTTGAATGACTCTGAGTCATCCAATGAGAATAAACAGATGAAGTGAATCGAGAGTCACACTCAAAATGCACTTACATCGCGCACACCGGCCACCAATCCGACGCAAGTGTAAATCTAAAAAGCAGTTAGTAGCCTTTATTAAAAACTACTAATCTAGTTAAGATTGTTAACAATAATACAGATTCGTCTTTCAAACAGCTGTCAGGGTAACTGTTAACTTTAGTCAGTGAAGATGCTAGATTGAATTTTTCACTGTGCTTTAGATTGTACTATCTGTCTCAATGTTAATGGTTTGGCGGGTAAAACACAATAATGCTAAAACGAAATTCCAGTGTAGCAAAAACTACTTATACCATTAGTTGTAGAAATGATGACCTTGTGACTCTACAATTTGTCTTTACACTGCAGGGTGTCAGATGAAATATTAAGGCTGTGATAAAACCCACACAGGAAAAAGATGGTAAAATGAAATAAATTTGGACTTGTATGATATCTTCCTAAAGGTTTGTCACATGTGATATGTTGTTTGAATTGTTATATATCACATTTATAGATGTCTGACATGTTATGTGTAACTATGATGGTCACCTGTATTCTCTCGGTGGTTGTGGGCCACAGGGCACGACACAAGACCTTCTTCAGCACATCAGGCAGCAAACTGACTATAATCAGCAGAATGATGCTGAGCCAGGCCGGGCCGCTGGACAACATCTGCATGAAAACATAATACATCCTCTGATAGTTCAGGAACGGCCTGCGGAGAACAGAGAGTGTTTCAGACGACTGAACGCTGTTTCCTCACAGGTACCGACAGCAGCCACATGCTTGTGTCACAATGTTGATAAAACCTGATGTTCCTTCAGCTTTAGGTCAAAGTCAACTTTTAAAAACTTCATTAATTTGCTAAACATACAGTGATTTTGTCAAACTAGAATAAAAGTGAAAAACATCTTTCAAACAGTTGAATAGAGCTGAACATATTACATGCATTACTGGTTGTAAAATTGAGCTGTGAAGTGCACACAGGGTTGGACCGTACCAAATGATGCCCCCCCACAGGAGCGAGAAGATCACATAGAAAAGCAGAGACCCCCATATGACAAAGTGGTTGATCCAGGTCCAGTAATGCGTGTCCAGTGCAAGCTGAAGAACACAGTAAGAGAAGATGAAGACGAGCTCATGTCTGTACTGTACGTGTTGTGTGTCGACGTTCTAATGCTCTAGTACCTTTAACGTAACCGTGAAAACCAGGACAGTGAACACAAGCGTTCCGAACGTCCAGTTTCCAAACATCTAGAACAGAGGAACAATCAGAAAGGCAGAGAGAGATTGACATCGATGCTCCGCACGGCTCTCCTCACCTCAGACACATTCCACAACTTTAAATATTAATGAGGATAAAGCTTCTATATAACGGCTGAACGCTGACCAATTAACCCTGTAGACAGAAGAGGTTTCTGTAGCTCTGTGCAGAGAGTTTGGTTAAAACATTCACATTAAAAAAAACTACGTCTTTCATCTCGTAACGCTGTCATCAGTTGCGTTATCTAGCACATAAGCCTTTTCTTTAAACTTCTAATGGGAATAATTTTGATAAAAAAGTCTGTAGCGCTCCATTAATATTTTATTGGCACTATCAAAAGAAGCATTTCTGTTGTTTTTATCGAGATTATTAATGGTGTCTGGAAGACACGGTGATGTCACGTCCATTTTATATTTTGTCTATAAAAGCCTCATAAATAAATACTGAGCTGAGTTAGTCTTTTAAAACGCTATAATGGATCCAACATTGACGTTTAGGCCCAATAAACCTCTGACTGGGTGTGGCAAGCTTCTACGTGTCTAGAACGTTTCAGCCTCTTTTTGGGGGGGTTTATTCCCTCAGTTTAGACACAACGGATGTCTCATCTAGAACCTTCTGTCTGCAGGGACAAAACGCGATACAACATCAACAGCACACGGCTCTTATATAAATGACTGGACCGGGACCTTTAAAAGCACCAAACAAAATCAAAGTCAACAAGCCACAGCAAAACACAAACAGGTCAAAGACTGTGTGATACCAAATGGTTTTAGTGAGCGATATGTTGATGAATTGCCAGTTTAAAAATAAGTACAGGGACACACAACAGATGTTAACTTACCTCAGTGATCAAACAAAATTAAATTTAAGTGTCATGTCAAGGGCAAATGATATGTACGGATATTGTTTAACTCTTAAATGATACATTACTTTAGTTAAAAGACAGAAGGATAAATGCACCATTTTGCAGATTTTTGTCTTTCTTAAAGGGGCATTTCAGTCCCCCAAATTTTAATTCTGTCATTATTTACCTACACTCATGTTTATCTAAACAAGGAATAAGACAGTATAAATAGCATCATAAAAATATTAGATTTACTTTGTGCCAATATGATTTAATATGACAAAAAGATTAGATGAACAAATTGTTAAGAATTTCTGCAGAGGTCTCTTTATTACTTTTATTAAGATTACTTGAGATTAAATTATTATTTAATCTCTTTATTACAGCTAAAGGAAGTGCGGCGGTGTGTCCTGTTCACTCATTGGCCCTTGCAGTGAGTCATGTGACGATGGACGTGAATCTACAGGCCTATGAAGATGAGAATGACAAAACCTCTCCACGAGGAACACACAGGACGCACACACAAATTCCTACTCCATCACAAGATGACAGACACAGGAAGATGAACGGGGTCGCTACTCTATACCTACTGTGGCCGGTCCACGCCACAGGGGACACCGGGTGTCATACGGGTCTCTTTTGAGCTATGATGGCAGTGAACGGTTAGTAGACACTATGTGAGAGGGGAGGGGGGTTAAGTGTGAGGGGGAGGGCTGAGGTGGGTAACAGTAAAACTAAAACTAAAAATAGGATGAGAAACAGATAGGGACAGGCTTACCATCTGTGTGTTGGTGGCCATTAGCTGAGGAAAAGAAGAGAAGCAGAAAAAAAGAGAGGCCAACAGTGAAAGGTAAGAAAGGCAGAAACACAGGAAAAAAGAGAAAGAGAGAGAGAGAAAACAAATTAAAAAGGAGAGGAAGGGAGGGGACAGGGAGCAAGAAAGTAAAGAAAAAATTAGGATGTTATAACTTAAAAAGTAAATCAAACACGCAAAAAATCAATCCAAAAAGGTTACTATGATTTAACTCAATGGCACAGAGAAAGATGTCTGGTCTGATTTCCCAGCATGCTTTGCGTTGCATTAATGAATGGAGAAGCACCTGTAATGACTTCAAACATTCGCAAAAGGAGGACAGACAAAAGTCTGCGAGCTCGACCGCAGTGAACCACAGATACATAACTGTACAGCGAGTTATGAGCATCGAAACAACCTCACCACAAAACAACTCACTCCAACAAGCATCACTCGCTCATTCAATCTGTATGTGACAGAGAAAAACTACGAGCAAAAACAGCACGGCTGGTTAAATCGCTCAGAAACCGCACAGACAACATTTGAAAACAAAATAGTGGGTGAGGCGGCAAGTGTTTCACCTGTCCGTTGCTGGTGAAGGTCGTGTTGTCGAAAAGAAAAAAAGCACCAAAGAAGAAGACCATGGCGTCAAAGACCCCCAGAAACGTCCAGTAGATGAAGGTGGGCCATCTCAGGTGGGAGTTCTTGGCAATATCTCTGTAAAATATAAACACCGGGACTTTAAAACAACTGCAGAACCGATTATATATAATATCAATATTATATTATTTATATTATATTTATTTATCGGTATAAATAGCCGGTGTGTGGACAGGGATTTATCAACCCGTCTGACAGAGAAACCTCAAGACAGAAGATTGTGAACATGCCTTCCATAAACCCTCACGTGATTTATGTTCCCCAAATAACACTTATTCTAACCCTTAACCTAAACCCGGGCCCTTAACTTAAATCAGTAGTTGTCCTGTAAAGGAAAATCTGTCATTATAAACCTCATGTCTTTCCAAACCTGTATGCAGAAGAAATTTAGAGAAATCTTCAAGCAGCTTAAAGGAAAAGTAATGCAATAATGTATTGCCTCAGGTTGACACCCATATGATCCAGTTTCAGATGAAACATTTCAAATGGACAATGAGATTTGTTTAAAATCACATAGAGGTGAGCAAATGATGATAGAGTTTGTCATTTTTGGATGAAGTAGAACAAGAAGTTTTTCTGTTTTTGTCTGACAGGTCCAGCTGAGAAGGTTCCTGGACTCACCTGTAGAGAGCCGGGTCTCGTTTCAGGATGTCCATGTTGATGTGCTGCTCCATCAGGCTGAAGAGCAGGATGGGTAGAGAGGTGAAGCTGATATTGTACAGGGTCAGATATGCCGTGTCGTACAGCGGCTGCGGAGGCACAAACCAGCACAAATCAAAACGCTGTTAATGCTGCAGACATTCATTATCAAAGGGATAAACGTTGCACAGCTCAACAGTGATGGACCAATGAGATCTGAGATTACCTGCTGAGAGAAACCGCAGAAGAACTGATAGAGAAACTGAGGGAAGATAAAACAGACATTCTGTGGGGAGAAAAAAATGATTTCAGCACATGATCTGAACACTTCAGTGAATGTGTGTGAAGCTGGTTGCTAAAAACAACTGAATTACAGTCGCATTTTGAACCAGATTGTGTAGCGGTTTAGTCAGAGCTCCTGGGAAAAATAACACCTCCACAAATTGAGCAACTTTTGGATTGTGGTATATTTGATTTGTGTTGGCACAAGCCTGCTAAGCTAGTGACAGGCTATTCTGTTAGCTGTTAAAGAGTTTGTTTAACCACAAATTACAAAAGAAAAAAATGGATTAAATCTGGATCTTCACAGTCTACAACTCACATTATATAAATATTATATGCTGGCACTATGAAAACTGTACAACTGTATATAAAAACAGTATCTCTCATTGTAATATAACATTACACCATATACAGTCAACAATATTTACAGCCTCACAACCTCCATTTTACCTTATAGAAGAAGTACTGGACCAACTCAGCGATTCTGATGTAATAATAGTGACCGTGAACCAGCAACATCTTCTTCAGATGTTTGAACTTGGTAATTGCATAGTCGCTGTTACGGGCTGCCTGACGGCCCTCTTTACCCATAATTCCTAGGGGCAGATAAGTCAGTCAATAAGGAACATCAAACATTGTTGATAAGATTTCTGTTGTTTTATTCGTAGACCAGGCAAACATATCATCAGAGGTTTGGAGAAGCTGCAGTTTAGCAAGTGAAGAATCTACGTTCTGAATCACCTATTCCCACATGGGCTTCCAGGATCATGCTGACATCATTGGCTCCGTCTCCGATGGCCAGCGTGATGGGATGTTCCTTTGATGCCTTTATCAGCTTAACAATCTGACAAAACAGTTTCCACAAATCAGAACATCTGAGATAAGACTGACGCAGATGCAGGAAACTGGATAACATAAAGACATGCAGGTGAGGATTTTACTGTGTTTGTTTTGAGGCTGAAGAACTTGTAATTGTCTTGTAATGTTATCGGTTCTTTCACGTCTTGAGTTTACAGTCTCTGTTTTTTCAGCAGCTCAAGCGTGTGACTGACAGCTTTAATGTGCAGTAAATGAGAACGAGATCAGACTCTTGTTGTGTAGCGCTGTAAGAACAAGCAGAAAATACCTCTGCCGGGTGGCATGAGGGGTAGGTTTTAACATCGTCATGGTGACCACATTTACCCACAAAGGTTATAAAGCCTAAAATCACATTCACTGTGGGAACCAGTCAGTAGTTCCCATGAGAAAAATGGCTTTAGTACATACAGTTTAGGAGGTAAAAACAAATTAGCTAAACAAAAAACAATTAAAGTTCATGGAAATTCACTCAACCATGAATTCCAGGGTGTAAAAAAATATTAGCGAAAGATGAAAACAAAGTCAATGGAAACGCATTCACCTATTACAGAAAATAAACGTGTGAGTGATAATTGTTCTGGGATCATAATGTGACGTCTGTTGTTTTTTTTCTTTATATCATTTCATTTTCTTTACTATTTTCTTTAGAATAAAAGAAACATGATTTTTGTGGCGGATATTGCAAAAGCTTCAGAAATGCTCTACTTATATGTGTAGCCGTAAACATTGTGTAAAAACACTGTATTGATTTTCATTATTTTCCGTATTTGTGTAGCCTCAGTGACATCAGCCAAAAACGAAAGCTGGAGCGGAGCCATTACATGTTCTGAGGGACAGGAAATGTTGTCAGAACATGTATAACTGCATCACCTGTGCTTTCTGTAACGGAGCCATCCGGCAGCAGAGCACAGCGCTGCAGTTCCTACAGATTTCTAGAAAGATCTCCTTATAGTTTCCTCCATTACTGATGCCTTCCTGCGAGGGCTTCAGCACAGCTGAGAGTGTCGCCCCGTCAATGATCAGCCCGTAGTCCTGACAGTCACTCGAGAGCCTGTGAGAACACAGACACACGTACGCGTGAGAGGATGTGTGTGTGTTTGTATTAATGTGTATGTTACTCCACCCACCCTGAGAACGTGTCTCTGGTCATACTGCCATGCTGTCGTAGAACGGTTCTGCTCAGATCAAACAGAACATCGTGAAGGTTCTGCTCCTCGGTTCTCTTAGTCGTCAGTTCCAGGATCTGCGTATTGCGATGGAACAGCTTGCTAGCGTAGCACGTGGCTGCGGCGGTCTCCATTTTGTCTCCTGTGAGAACCCACACCTTCATACCAGCCTTGTGCAGAGACTCAATGGTGTCGGCCGCCTTGTCCTGCAACCTGCCGTAGAAAATGACATGCAAGATGTCTTCAGAAAGAGCTAAAATTATATCCTACAAATGGCGTGACTTATGTCAGGTAATTAAACGTGGGTACCAACTAGATAACTGCTGGAAACACACATTTATTCTGACAGCTAAAAGAATTAGTACCACATAAAGGTAAAACTTCTTCCTTTATGACTGAGAAATAAATTACATGATCCCACTTTAACTATTATTTATATTTCATAATATCTTTTACGTATGCCCCCATTAAATCTTTAAATACATTTGAACCCAGAATTAATTATTTAAATTCATTATTTAAAGTAATTATTAAACGCTACAGTTTCTTTTGCCATGTTTTCTAAACCAAGAAATAGCAGCTAATTTGTTGCGCTGTAGTCTGTGGTATATGAAGAACACTGAAATGAGGTGAAAATATACAGTATAAAATGATAAAGATATGTTTGGGCTGGACAGCGAGGCTCAAACACACAGCAGCATCAGGAATACAGTATAAGACGCTTCTCATCTTTGTCCGCAGTGCTGGAATGAGAGTTAATGGCCGGTGCTCTGAATGGCTGGATAGTGGAGAGGTCTTATACTGCAGTGTAATGTCTCAGCCCACTTCACTCAGTAATTAAGCGGCCCAGCAGTCAGAACTCACAGTAACATACTGCAGGCAGATAATTAGGCTCCACCCCCCACTGCATTCCACTCACAGCCCAGCCAAGCAGGAAGTTCTCACAGTGTCCCGGGAAGAAGCGACAACACGTTTCATTTAACTCCCTATTAAACGTTCCAATAACATAGAAGATTTCAAACTACAAGTTAAATCCAACGTTTTGTTTAACAATCCACTTGTATGTACGTTTTAAGGTCAGTTTACATGAACGATGAAAACTACAACAAGAATTAAATTAGCATCTATGCCAACGGATGATAGTTTTGTTTATTCAAAACCTTACAACATGATGCTGGTGGTAAATTTTGAGACAGTGAAACATATTTGGTCCTCAGCAGTACAGGCCAATCAGATCTGATAAAATACATATTTGTTTTTTAATTAAATATTTAGCTTTATTTTTCCTGGAACACATTAATGCCTCTGCGTGAGGCTGTTGTTAAGGGTCAATTCACCTCTTGAATTAGTTTTCAGTGTATTTGATTATAACACATGATTGTGACAGAACAGACTCTATCCTACAGGCCTCTGATTGCATCTAATCAACAACGCCTGACAAAACAACTTTCCCTCCAATAATCGCTGTTTGTTTGCTCTGTCACGTTCATTAAAATGGCCGACGTGGATTGATGAGTTTATTTATAATATTGGGTTTGAATGCGTCTGTAAGTGCATCAGTCAAACCAGCGGCCCATTGGAGGATAATCTGCCGGCACTGACTGATTCAAGAGGGTCTAATTACATTAGCTGCTCATTATCAGGCGACACTGATGCTTAACGAATGGACTCTATTGATTGGCTGAGCAATTAACGTTCTGTCAGGCCTATCGTGTGTTTGTATTGGACACTGGGCCTCTAACTCAACCACACGGCTGCTGAACCGATCGTAACCTAGTTTAAAATCCAATATGAATATAACTAATAGAGTAAAAATCTATTTTAACTAAGACATTTTTATAAATGGCGGTGTGGCACAAACAGCAACAGGAAGGGCAGTTTTTAAGTGACACTGCATTGACAACTTGAAACGAATGCAATACGTTGACAAACAATTCGTTTTAATAGGATACTTGAGCAATAGGACAGTTGTACAAAAAGCTACTTTATGCAAGTGAGCAGCCTCTGTGACAACCAATAGGAATGCAGACAGCAATCCAGCTCTGAAACAGTTGAATAGTGCAGTTGAGTTAGACAACAGAAAACAGACTCTGTGACCTTAAGGCATTAAATCACTTGGATTCCAGCCAGTCCACGTCTGCTTAAGTCAAAAGCCCATTTATTTCTCCATAGAGATATTAAACATTACCTAACATACAATATTTATAATGCACCCATGTTTTTCAGTTTGTTGCAATGCCTCATGGGATGTGTAGTTGGTTGCCTCATAATGCATGCTAGTACATAAAGTTGACTGATTTCAGAGCTGGGTGGTTTAGTTTATGACTTAAATTGAAATTTTTTAAATGAATGAAAATGAACAAAAATGAACGAAACAAAAGGAAATAAATGGGCGATCACTCTTTTCTTGAACTTTAAGAAAGTTCAGTTATTTTGAGGGAATTCAACAGAAGTGAATTAAACACGGTTTAATCCATTTGAAGTGATTTTAGTCTCCAGGAACATGATTTGATTGTTCACCTGTCTTCCACAGCCGTGGCTCCCAGCAGGATGAAATCTTTCTCGATGACATCATAAGCTTCAGCCAGTTTCCTGTCGCGCTCCTGCAGAGCCAGTTTAGCGCTGCTGAGGAGACGACACACCTCCTCGTACTCCTCCTGACTCAGCTTCTTATACGCCACGCAAAGCGTCCGCAGCCCCTCCTATAGGAGAAATAGCAAAGTTGTCATGGCCTGTCAGGTACATTCATTCCCAAAAAAGCAAAAGTACAATGATTCTATTTCATCTGTTTCCACAGAAACCTCTTCACTATACTAAAGTCATGAATCAGCACCGTCCCAACGCACTCAAAGTCCGTCTGAAGTGACGTCATTCATGGCCCAGATCTGCCGGCAGAACAATGAAATAATGTAGCGCCCATCTCAGAGATCAGATTCATCACTCTTGGCCGGGCCCATATTATATTATTTCCCAGCGTACGAGTTCTGATATATGATCCGTGTCACACTCATTCGATTACGAACAGAAAAATAGAAGACCAAATAACTTCTGGTCTTTGTGGAAGCTGGACTAATGGCAGCTGTTTTTAACAATTGTTCCTCTATTACAAGCTAATGAGATAACGGCTGGACTGCAGTTATAAAACGCATCAATTAAAAATACATTGTTTTCCTATCTCAATAATGTTTGGGTCCTTTAGTGAAATGTCCTCACGTGACGACTAACTTTAGCTGCTCGACAGAAGCATGTGAGAAGATATTTTTACTGCCAAGATCCAGGAAGGTGCTTTTGTGTTCTATAAATAGCTGTGCTATAATAAGAAAGCAGGTATTTGTGATTTCTGCTCACCACAGCGTTGTGCTCCACACGCTCCTTAACCTGTTCCACCTTCCCAGAAACCACTCGAGGAAAAATTGAGGAATCTGCACCTTTGCAGAACAAGTAGTACTCGCCTAAAACACACAAACAATTACGAACAAAGTGTAAACAACTCTGCAATCACTGCAATATTTCATGCATGCAATTCAGGTCTGTAATTCATAATTCAACATGTGATTGGTTTTTGTAATTCACCTTCAAAGCAACATAAAATCAAAATGTATGCTGTTACTGTTATGATATACATTACAAGTCTTATTGTGAAAGAATCATTAGTGCATGTATTTGTATTTACAAAACAGCACAATAATTGTCTTTATAAACTTTATAAAAAAAATGTTACTGCTTCATCTCCAAAATGACTGTTTCAGCAAAGGTGACCATGGCTCCTGTTTTTCAAGCCCTGATGTTTTTCAACCTCCCATCCAATCACCAGGCTCTATTTAGGTACATCAATTTTTCATGAGCCAATCACCTTTCAGTGAACATCATGCTCCGCCCATCATTTTTTAAATAGACATGAATGCTGTTACATATTGACCTTAATTAGCAAATCGGTTTGTCCCTGAATGTATTCAAAATGAAAATTTTTAATTGCTTTTTGAATATGAAGATTAGTATCTGGTGATTAAATTGGTGACAATGTATTCAGGAATCTTACAGATGTCTAAATCCAGTTCTCATTTGTATGCCAGTACCACACTGACCCACTTGCATAACTGGACCCTCCATTTGGACAGACATTCTGGCTGAGAAACGTTCACTGTAACGTGAAGTTGTCACTTGCAGTTTCAGTTTGTGTGCGTGTTCAGTTAGCAACACATCAGTGACAAAACTAGCCCAAAAACAGGGTCAAAATTATCCCCAAAAGCACTATCAAACTATCCGCAGAACAGAGACAAAATGATTCCCAGAAGTAAACAAACTTTTGACAAAAGAAGGGTTAAAATTCTCTTTTTTTTATGGCTAAATCTGATAAAACCTTCATTTTGTCTCCTGTCTAGGGTTAGAGTTTGGCCCAGGAGATTTTACCTGTGCTGGATCTTACAATTACACTCATCCTTCTCCTCACAGAGTCAAAGTTCAACACTTCCAGCAGTTCAAACCTGCAAAAACACAAACATGCACAAATGGTCGATTTCAATGGAAATGCCAATAAAACTTAAATCAATCGAAAGGGTTTATTTTAGTTCATTTTAGTTCAATTTGGGTTCATTTAGTAAATTAGCTAACTATTATCTTTAATGCAGAGCAGTTGTTTGTCTGGGCTCTGTGTTATATTCTTGTCGGTGGGGTAGTGTTAACAGCACTAATTATAGCTGGTCCTTCTCCTCCAAGGGCACACACACTCTCTCACACACACACACCACACACTCTCACACACACACCACACACACACACACATACACACTACACACACACTTTCACACACACTCACACCACACATATACACACAAACAAACACACACCAAACACACACACACTCTCACACACACTAATCCCTACCATCCTACACACTGACACAAACACCTGTCCCTTCACAATTCAGCCGATCAACAAACAAACAAGAGGTTTCAACTTTACTGGCCCTCATTACACACATTTATATGACAACCTGCTGAGTTAATACACAGACGACTATAGATTAGGCTGCATGAATCAGCCCTACTGCAGTTCATTTCTGCCTCACACCGCATGTGGCAAAATGTATAACATGACAAGAAATGAAAGACACAGTCTCACAGTTACGGAGTGATGGGGGGATACCAGCTTTGGTATAAAGCTTGGAAATGTGGGATTGTGGGTAAAGCTCTTTTCTCAGACTGACAGAGCGGCTAACTGCCTGAAAGTCTCGCTAATGCCGGCAGCTTCCTGTGAGTCGTTGCCGTCATGCTGTTTTCCAGATGGCTCACCTCTCCATCTCATCCTCTCGGTTCAGAATCTCCATGTGACTGTCTTTCAGGCGGAGATAAGTGAAGCCCAACCTGAGCAGATGAGAGTCATGTCACCGTGATGTTTTTACACAAGGTAACGTGTCTGAGAAACTTAAAATAATGGAGGAGTGTGTGAAGGAGTCTCGCCTCTTCATGCCCTCCACCAGAGCCACCTCGTCTGGAGACGAGGAGATGTAGAAGGAGGTGGATTTGCCCTGATGGATTCCTCTTTTAATCCCGTCCACAGTCTCCTCTTCCTTAACCTGGACCGTGTGACACAGACACAGAGCCCTGAAGAACAGCTCCTCACGCTCCTGAAGACACAAACACGACACACAGCGTGAGGTTACAACACCAGTACCTGAACTTCACAAAACTGTGTTTGTTTGTGTGTGTGTGTGTGAGAGAGAGAGAAAGAGAGAGACAGGCTATCTGTATCTAGCCCTGAACTAAATACTCAGTCAGGCCACTCAGTCAATACTGATGTATCCTGTAAATATTTGGATACATCTGATACAAGCAGACATTAACAGTCACAACAACACTGAACACTTTTTATACACATGCTGATCAAAATGAAGGTTTTGTGAAGGATTTGACTGATATTCAACAACATAAACTTCTGTGAGTCTGACGTTTTCTTACAGAAACCTTTACAAATTCCACATCCAGGTCCATGGAAAGAACAGTCAGTTGGAAGCTCACCTTTCCATCCACACCTGGAGAGGAGTCGATCATGTCCATGCCCACCGCCCCTGGTAAGATCTGCCCATTACAGATGGCATGAGGCACGTAAACATGCCCGTCCACACAACATTCCCTCAGCTCCATGTTATTTTCCGTCAACGTTCCAGTTTTGTCTGTAAAGACGTATTCCACCTGTAACAGACGAGTATTTTTTCAAATTTTACATCCATTGCACAAATATCACATCTAATCATACACTGACACATCACATTAAAGTCACATTTGGACAAATATCACATCTAAATTGCATTGACAAATCACATCTGACCACACATCAGCATGTAACATCTTATCACATGATAATCATATTTTGACCCAGCTCAGCAGTTTCTGAGGTAACTGAAGAGGTTTCTCACCTGTCCGAGTTCTTCGTTGAGGTCCGATGTGTTGACCAGGGGTCTCTCTCCGATCTCCTCATCAAACATGTCATCGTCCCACAAGATGAAGTACGAGCCCAGAAACTTCTGCATCTCCACGGTAACGTACATGGACACAGGAATGATGTAGTTGAAGAGAACCATGAAGGCTAGGAAATCTGTGAAAGCCCGGATTAACTGACGGGATAAAACCAGGAAACATAATCAGTGTCCCAGTTGGATTGTGGAAATTTCATTTTAGAAATATAAGAAGAAATATTCCACTACAAAGAACATTTTAGAGAACGAAAAACTGACCCAAAAATGCATTTCAGATGCATTTCATAGATTGAACTGTTTGGCTAATTCTATACTCTAGTGCCCTTAAGCCATTATACTGTAGTGTGGAAAAGGGATTTTTGCTGTGCTTAGGAAGTTGTGTATTACAGTTTATGTTGTACATACTATATGTCGCTGTCTCTCCGTCTCAGTTTTCTGGTTGTACCAGGGCTCGTCTCTGTTTGGGTCAGCCTGCCAAACGTACTTCAGAACAGTATTGATCAGAGCTTTACTGATCAGAATGCAAAGATACACGATCAGGTACGCATTCATAGACCTGCAGGAGAAACAGCAATGACACAATTTATACATATACACACACACAAATATATAAAGTATACACACACACAAACATATACAGTACAGTTTATATACACATATACACACTCACATATACATACACAAACATTTAAACTCTGAAAGAACCTTTAATTTGATAAAAACACATTTGGTCGTAATCGCCGCATCTGTCTGTCTGTCAGACCTGCCGACAGACGCACGCGGCGTAACCGGATACATTCTGTGACATGAAACACAACGTGTTTTACAAACAGCAGCGCTGAGTGAATTACGCCGCGCATGCAGATCGAAGCGTCTTACTTTTCCACAGCCGAGCGTTTTTGAGACTTGGACTGGTAGTTTAGAGCCATCTTGGTTTCCATGCCGGTGTAGATGGCCACAGCTGGTGAAAGAAAAGAAGAAGAACTGTTTGAGATTATAATTCCCTGCAGCCCCTTTGATATTATGATAATGTAACGTCATGGTTACATAACCGAGTTTTTGGGACCTTTTGTGCAACCGTACGGGTCCTTTGTGTTATAATGACTCCATTGTTACAAAGTTAAACATTTTTAGAGCACATCCTGCGCTGAGAATCCTCGCATGGATAGTGTGACATTCATCTCGCTCGCCCTTTCTCTCTCTTTCTCTCTCTCTCCCTATAGCAATTAAGAATTTTTCTCACAAGCCTCAGTGACTCATTTAATTACAGTGGGAACAGAGTGACAGAAAGACTCAATCAGCAACTCTCTCTCTCTCTGTCTCTCTCTGCTCATAACAGCTTTATGTCTTTATATAAAGTGAAGGATCCTCATCGTTTACGGCTGACATTGTGGATTCACTGCTAACAGTGTTGATAAATGTGTTCCTCAGTTGCACTGCAAGTCACTTAGAATAAATGCGTCTGCTAATGCACGACTGTACATGCAAACAGATACATGGAAACTTGCAGCGTGTGTTTGGTTACCGTATATGCATTCAGTGTTCTTCAGCGTTGCCCCTCGAAGCAGCAGATTCTCAGAACCCAGGGGTCTAAAACATCAAACTCAATATATTATTCCAAACATAAACAAATTACCATCTCAATTTATTTTACATGCATGTATATTAAATCTATAACGTAGCAATACATTAAACAAAGTTATAATCTTGTGCACGCTGTTTGTTTGCAACTTCCTGCCATTATATTTTATTTTATCGTATGTCCAGTTATAGTGGACAAACTGGGAGTATGTCAGGATTGGTAGAGATTTGTTCTACAGTATGAAGGTGATAAATTGTCTCTCCTCAGTTCAATCTTTCACACACAGGTCTTTTAATTAAGTCAATTTCCAGAGTATAGATTTACCTCGCGATGGGCTCGTCTCGATCCAAATAAATATTGATGCGCCCCACAAATCTACAGCAGCAGAGGAAGAACAGACAGAAATGAACGTCTAGGGCTCTATGTCACTGTAGGGCTTTACCCTGGGTTAAGTTGTTTTAAACTTGTTTGACCCAAGGCAAAGCAACGTTACACGTTTGTAATTAAAAAAAAAGTCCTAGTGATGTTTTAAACCTGGGTTGTTAAGCCCTGCACCAGGGTTAGTGCGGCTTTCTCTGTTAAAGTTAACCACATTTAACATGACTCAGAATAACACGGTGCGTGATGCAAATAACATAAAAGCATTAAAACGGGTCACATGGGACAAGATTTCCCAGAACTGTGTGAAAAGCCCTTGTGCCAGAAGACAGAATGAGAATATGTGTGTGTTCTGTCTGTAGAGCATGTGACATGCAGTCATGAGCACTGTGGATATATATGTGTGTGTGTGTGTTTCTTTATGAGAAAGAGTGTTTGTTCATGTGTTTGCTGTGTGTTGCTCACTTGTACAGGTCCGGTTGGGGTTGTTCACATTCTATGGTAGCATGCAGTGTGTCCACCTCCTCTGCAGAGCTGAATGCCTTTGTGTCCGGAACCGCATAATAGGTCTTTGTGTGCAGAACAGAACATATAAAAAATCATTTGGCATTACAAGGTCAGAAACTCTCTCAGACTTTACAAATAACTGCCACTGACGTGTTACACTGCATGTACAAACATATCTGTCACAATGCTATTGATATTGTAACGTTTTCAGCTACCACAATGTTTGGTTTTAGTATCACAGGATGTGTATAGCGTTCAATTACAGGGAATAAACTGTGCATAGAAACAGGCAAAAAATGGCAGTGGTCTTAAAAGCCCGTCCCTTTTGAGAGATTGACCAATCACCTTATGGCTGGACTCCCCGTCTAAACTGGCGGTCGTAACGAAACACGTTCCGTCTTCTCTGCTGGTGGAGAGCAGGATGAGGTCACACGGAAACGTCTCGTTCTCTTTCACCTGGACAATATCGCCCACCTAAAGGGTCAAAGGGCAAATAAAGAGGTCCAATTGAAACAAGTCACTCTAAAACGGCAGCTTTTCATTATTTATGAGTGTGAAACTATGACACGATTCCAAGAAACCTTCCTAAATATTTAACCTATCTGAAAAAGTTTGGGCATTAGACGCTCCCATGAAAACTCACACCATCAGTCGAGCCAGTGTTGCTCTGTCAGGCCAAAACAAACAGATTGTAATTTTATTGGTACAGCAGAAATTACGTTGTTTACCTTTTCTGTTCTTTTCCTTCTGTTTCTTTACCTACGTTGTTTAAAATTCTGTTTACCTTTAAAAACAGATGAACCAGCATTTTATCTTGCCTCGCTTAGACAGTCATCTTATCCAAATCACTTCTACACTGATCTCAAGATAATTTCATTATCTTCACTGACTGCGATGAAACAAGCAAAAGTAACATCAACAAATCAACTGTAGAAAATGGAGTGATTCTTACATCACAGTGATGAAAAAACAGCTTATGATTCTGCATAAATCCTGATCAGATGTAGCTGTTCTGCTGGTCGTAAGTGTTGCGTAACGGATTACAGATGCTGACCGGATTAGCAGCAGGGAAAGCTGGAATGTTCGGTTCTGTATTCCGGCATATTTCCTCTTTACCATCCAGTCTTTTATTCAAACGTTTTCTGTTGAACCAATCTAGCTTCAAACTCAATTTCACTTTTTAATTTCATGACATCATCATGTGGAATAAATAAATTCCCTCCTCGGAATACAGGAATCAATCCTTGGAAAACCTGGGAAAATCTAAAGTTAAGCCAAAAAATGTAATTTAATAAAACCAACAATACATGTAGGTTCTTAAATTAAGTCTCGATTACTATTCAAAATGATTTAATGCTGAAAGAGGGAAAGAGAGCAATTCCACAATTATAAACAACCAGAGATTCCCAAGGCATTGTGGGTAATGTAGGCGCACTGTCAGTCTGTTTGTTGACAAGCCAACATGCTGTTTCCAAACAACAATCTGGCTGTGCAAGCAGAAAGTTTTCTGAGAGGGATTGTGTGATAAAATAATATTGTTGTACATGCTGTGCCAGTGTAGTTCTTTTTTAACTCATTTTTAAAGTCAATTCCTTTTTTAATGAAGTATACTTTCT
The DNA here is from genome assembly GCA_036877545.1 of Yasuhikotakia modesta. Taxonomy (NCBI): domain Eukaryota; kingdom Metazoa; phylum Chordata; class Actinopteri; order Cypriniformes; family Botiidae; genus Yasuhikotakia; species Yasuhikotakia modesta. The sequence goes on from JBAJNP010005692.1 coordinate 18,449, forward strand.
TGTATATCCTATTTTAATATGCACAGAAAATAACTGACTATTCATAAGCTGATAACCGTACAAAACGTGTGAACATTTTGGCTTGGTGGTTTTCTCAAAATTCCTGTTTGTATGAGCATCCCAACATTGGCTCAACCAATCATGTGAGTCCTGGGTGTGACCTGTTTGACCTACCGTTGGAAAGACAGGGCATATAATTCAGGAATTTATGAATAGGTATGAAATGTTTTAAAGTAACTGACTGTGGTCACACACCCGTAGCTTTTGACTCTGTTTGCGTACGACTTTCCCGTGTTGGATGATGTGAACTGGACATTGATTAATAGAATTATCTGCCTTGTGCCGGATCCAGTCCTCATAGCCCTGCAGACAGGAAGTAAAGTGAGAGAAACAATATAACCAACATCAGAATGAGACACTCGTAAGAGAGAAACGCGTCTTTCTTCACCTGTTTGATGGCTGTGACCGTGATGACGAAGAAAAGAGGAAGACCGCTGGTCATGGGACTGGTGGGCGTGTCGATAATCAGCTACAAAGAGACGGCAAGAGGAGAAATATCACACATCCGAGCAGAAAGGTTAGCTCACGCTAGCATAACAAAAACACGAGCCACACCAAATACCTGCACTAGAAAGATAATCAGGAAGTAGAAATTGGCGATTCTTCTGAACTGCTCGAACAGATTCTTCGGTATAAAGTTCCAGAACGTGTACTGAGAACAAAATTTACACACAGATATTATGAATGAACAACCGAATTAGTTCATTAAGAGAATTTCTCAAGTCATTTGCTCTGGAATTCTCGATTCTGATTGATCATTGTGCAGTCAAATCCATTTCTGTGTAACAACCGCTAAACTGTATACTGATGTTTGTAATCTGTGTTTAGCAATCTCATTTTTGTAGTTAAATGAAAAACAAATCTCCCATTAACGGTATAACATCACACAAATGATTCTTTTGCAGTTCCAACATAACTGCGCTGCTCTCTCATGTATTTCTCTTGCCGTTCTGACGTGTTGTTATGGAACTCATCTAACCTTTGAGGAGACGATTCTGTTGTCAGGAAATCTCTGTGGAATGTACGCTTCGGTTCCCGGTGGAGGTTCTTTATGCCCGATATAAACCGTCCGGCTGTCCACCCAGTTCTCCTCTCCTGTACACTGAAGCACAGAAACAGACAGCATGGATTATTCATTTATTCAGACATATGCTGCACCAGCCATCCCCGCAACTGTTTGTGGAATAGTACAGAACACTTTTATTTACTGATTCGTTCAGTGTGCTTGACTTGAAGGGCACGTTTGCAGAGAAACTGGCCTAAGATAAAGCTACGGTATTAGGTTGAGACAGAAATAGAGAGAAAAAGAGAACAGACAGAGAACTTATGGTTCTCGTCACGCTTGGTTTGACTCACAAAGGTAGAGGGAACATCATTTTATAACAAAGAGAGAGAGTGAGAGAGTATGTACTGTGAGAGAGAAAGAGAGAGAGAGATAAAGGATAATATAGCAACACAACGCTTTATAAATCTAATATTAGATTTCTGAGGAGTTTAACTGAGGAAAATAAGTGTCACTCGCTTGAGCACAACACAACCATAACAGTGCTGTGGGTGGTTGCTAGGGTGTTGTTATGTGGTTGCTAATTTGTTCTGAGTGCTTTTCATGACATTGCTGGGCTGTTGCTAGGGTGTTCTGGGTGGTAACTATGTGCTAACTGATCGAAAGTAAAAAAGAGCTCAGCCACAACGGTAAGTCATGAACTTCCCTCAAATAAGATCTAAGATACATTTTAATTTCTCATTATTCATATTTTGGGCATCAATTCAACAATTAAACATCTGTTTTCCCGCAGATGCAGATTCTACACCAGCTTTGTAATAGTCAGAGTTAGGATTATGCAAAGCTGATCCCGGATCAGTGTAAAGGAAGTCACCTAACGCATGAAATGTGATTGGCTAATGCATGGCTCCGCCCCCTCCCTCTCATCAGGATTAAATCCGACCGAGCCTCTTAAGTTCTTACGTAAGATGAAAAATGCGACAAACTACTGCACCTTTCACCGCATGCAACAGAACATGTTTGTGTCTGTTATACAGTCCATCAAAAGTTTAATGTTCAGAGTTTATTAGTCAATACAAAACACAAATGAAATCCAAAAGTCATGCAGACCGACATCACATGACACAGCAACGTCAAACACCTCAGATTTAGATCACCTTGTTCTTCCTGGTAAATCCTACGAGATTCACAGGAAGTTTGAAATTTCTCTGTGACTCATGCCTCCCTTTATGTGTGTGTGTGTGTGTGTGTGTGTGTGTGTGTGTGTGTGTGTGCGATTACTGTCTGTGTGTGTGTGTTAGTCAGAGTTTGTCTGACCTTGTAGATCGAGTTCAGACTCCATCAAACTCTACACAAATTGCTCCAAGTCTTTCATCTGCACTTACGTGACAATTATCAGTCAAAAAACAAAACGGGTGAATCTCACAAAAACATCCCAAAGCATCTAATTTAATGACCCTAAAAACAGCCTTCATGCATAATACTGTGTATTTTAGAATGTGATGTAAACCCTGGATGTATTTTCATGATATTCACCCTCAAAAGGAGGCAAGATGACACTCTGGAGTGCAGAAACTTATTACAAATGAGTCACAGTTACAGATTTGTGATTCGGTTTGAAAACACAGAGCCCTAAGCAGACAGCACAACTCGATCTTCTGGGCTCTTCCTGTGTCTGCGTTTGTTTAGTTTGTGAGGTAGCTTTAGACAGATGCCACCAAGCAGTTGGTGTGGGGCTTAGTGAACTCTGAGCCCCCATAATCGCACCTAATCCATCCCAAACACACACACACTCACAACAGACAGACCAACACTCATATCACACAACTAAATGAGTGTGTCACTCTGATCACATGAGTCCGGCGTGACCCATATAAACCCACCCAGTCAGATTCACTGTTTACGACCGACTGTTCTTAAAGTGAAAGCATATTTTTTTGTTAAGCAGTTATTGTTTATTAGAGCCAAATATGCAAAGACAACTACCAAAAGACTGTTTTGTTTAAAAAGTGTTAATATTACAGTGCTTTTAAAACATTGTTCTTTCTGTAGGAGAATCTACATGGATACGATGGCTCAACCAATGGCATACGTTGAGGGTGGGGCTGTTTGCCCAACCAACTGAAGACGGCAGGAGCGTTCGGTAAAGTCACCAGTTTTGTCACAAGTTTCTTTGCGGTGATGCTAGTGGGGCAGAAATGACAAACTTTAGCAACCAGACCGAAAACATTTCATAAGCACCGACAATAACAAACACACAGACAACAATATAAACCTTAGCTTACTGTATTTCAAATTCACAAACGCTCATTTGCACACAGGAATGGGCTGCTGGCACTGTAGGCACTAGTCAAAGGGATTATATTGCAGTCGTCTCGTGCCTGTGTGAATAACTCGGGTTACCCAACCACACACACACAAACACACAAGCTCAATGACAACATTCTGTGGCTGTGACCTCACTACCTAATAACTGCATGAAGCAAAAATATAATGTGTCTATTGTAGCCAAATAATAAGTATTGTGTGATACTAGGTGTGTCAGTGAAAATTTGTGGGATGTGACATCATCACATGAGAGCAGTGTTAGTTTAAAGATACTAGAACTAATCCCAGCTATGTTTAACATGACTGAGTTAACTGGTACAAACAGATCTAGGTAAACACGGAGTGATTATGTGCATTTGTGTGTGTTAGTGGTCAAACAATATGGGTTTTAATGCCTGAAACCAATTTCTAGAGCACAGAAGTCAACGGGTTTCTACAATATGTACGTATAATATACACATATTATAGCAAATAATCTCTAAAAAAAAAAGTCTATCACAAACTACCATGTTTATGCACTGGCATGATAAAGGACGTTTGCCTAGTTGTTTTGTGACTCCAAAAACAACTAGCAAAACGACTAACCATATTTAACTATTTTTAACACACATTTCAACATCTATCAACACACTCTGCCTGTTTTAGATTATCACTGAAGGTTCATGTGTGAAAATAGCTCATGATTCCGGTAACACAACACGGCCCAGCTTAACAGACTGTCGTAGTTGAAACGCGATACAAACAATTTAATAACAGAAACTTATTTTAGATTAAAGAACCACTGGCACTCACTTACAAACAGACATACGGGGTGTTTGCATCTGGAAAGAGGTTAGTATTTATAATAGATAGTTTAGCGTATATGGTAATAACTCAAGCTGTCATCAGCTAACATGTAGGTCATCGTTTAACGACACGTCTGAAAGCCTGTTTGTGCCGAACTCTTTTGTAATGACTCCAGTCTGAGCCTGATGGACCCAGATTCTGATATGCATCGTCTGAAAAACAAAACTAACGAAAGGTTTTCAGCCATATAAATATATCTAATTAATTCTAACATCTTTACTGAAAATGGAGCTGAATCTGAATCAGCCAGGAATCTATTCAAACTTTTTTTAAAGTGAAACCAGATCATGCGCACTCATCATATCCCTTCTGTCAACTGTCTTCTTCTCTGTCAGTGCCACTGTTTCCATGACCGCTTCACATCCCGGACCTGAGTGAAACCAGTCAGCCCCTGGACTCTTGCCCAACTATCTTTGTTCATGCGGGTGTCGGCTTCCCATCCAATTGTTCTGTTGTTTCAGCGTAACTCTGAAAAACACTGACGAGAACAAAACCAGAGAAAACAAGACACAGGAAACTTGCTCTCCTGAGCAAAAAATAAATAATCTCCGTTTACAAGAAGATGTACGATTACCAGGAAGGGAAAAACAAGGAAACTTTATGGAGGTTTCCTGGTTTAGGGAGATAACTGTGGGCATTTAAGGGACAAACATCCAACCGCTTTCACCTCTAAACATGATGGAGTAAGATAAGATTTGTTTGCATAAAGAAACAGTGGGAAAGGCATTATTTTCTTTTCTTTCTTCCCCTCGTCTTTTTCTTACTCATTCTGCAGGAAGCCAAAGAGCAACCTGTTGTCTTTAGCAAATGCCAGATCTAAACACCCACACACACATTGTGCTTCGTAGCTTTTCTAAATACCCCCCCCACACACACACACAAACGCACACACACAAACGCACACACACACAAACGCACACGCGTGCTTCTCAGATGAAAATGTGCGCTTTTAACAAAATAACAGTGTAAACCATTTTGATGCTTGTGAACAGGTCTAACTTTAAGTGTTCAATGAATATAATTACACTCTTACTGCTCTGTTGACATATAAAATCAAAACCTATTTTATACAAACCTTTAAAACCAACTCGGCAGGACTCCCAGTCTGCAGAAACAACAAATCTGTTTAAAAGGTGCTGGTTTAATCTCACAGAGCTTCTGACAGTTAGCATAAAGCGTGGTCCACTTTGCTACTTATTTTGACTTTAAGAAAAAAACACCTCCACAGACAAAATCCATCCGACCGGCATATAAAATGATGTTTTTCTTCTCACAGGACATTTAACTGTGTAAATCTGGAATCAATACGCTTACGATAAGAGCCTGTTGTTTTTCTGTTTATCAGACAACTATGAAAGCATTTCTATCCCCACAAAAGGAGAAGTACTGTATCATGTAACAAAAATAACCTTTCATACAAACATACTGTAAAACATGAAGAACAATCTGTTTGATAAGTTCTGAATAGCAGAAGTTAGATACAGTCACCATGACTGTAATCCACACAAAAGACAAAAATGTAGTACATAATATTGCGAAAAACATCTTAAAATGAACACATAAATATTCATACTTATGAAGCTCTGAAAGCAGGTGGTTCAAATTGACATTCAGTCTTAAGAGTAACAGACAGCTGGCAAATCATCTTATTTGTAAAGGATTAGCCGTAAAACCAAGACGCGGGCTGATGCTAAAGTTGAGCCACTTACACAAACTAGTTACAGAAACTAGTCCAACTACATTATCAACAGGCAAAAGGAAAAAGAAGGAGAGAAGAGAATGAAATTATTATCAGATAATAAGCTGAAATAAGCATTAGACAGACATCATGCTAACACTCAAGCGCCATCGTGTCTCGATGCTAGTTCTGGCCTGGGTGTGCAACAACTCTTGAAGCCCCTAAATGTTTCTGTGGACATTGAGATAAGTGAGCACACAAGTTTTCTTATTGGCTGATTGTGTGGAATTGAACAAGGCTAAATATACATCAAACCCAGATATACAAAACGAAACAATTACTCTATTTATGCCCCACTTTAGGGATAATAGTATTCTATTTTAACTTTATAATAAAAAACATAACATTTTACAATCAAACAACATCAATACAAGGTCCTAACAGTAATGCTATAAACACACTGAGCAGTTACGATGCATTATCTTTAGTTTCAAGTGAGCAGTTATTGTCTGTTGTAGTTTTTATACAACATTTTATGACTGGAGCCACAAAAACCAAAAGCAGGTGTTTACAGTGCAAAATTTTAATACCACAACAGAGGGTGTATATAAAAACATCCCATAATATAATACAAGCAGCTCTGACCAATGGAATCAGTGCACAGCAGGTGCTATAATCTATACATGCCGGATTACATTTCAACAAACTTTTTTATTATTCAGACACCCGCCATCAGAGTTTAATCGATGCTTAAAGCGCTAATAAAAAACCACGTGGGGACATACGAATGGTACATATGTCTGATTAATGTGCATTAAAAGATCTTGCTTACACGCTTCCAGGTAAATGCGATATATACAGTAAACGCATTACAGACTCAGCGTTGCACAAAAAGCCAGTCAGCACAAGCAACAATGCAGCAAACAATATATCTGAGATATTAAACAATCCATACCATTTAAAATGCGCAAGACAAGCATTAACTGGAGCTAAAAGCTTCTTCTCTTTGCTATTAAGCACAAATAAAAACCACAGAAATGTAACCATTAAATGAAACCATTCTTATGGTCACACACGTAACTACCCAAGCGACTAACAGTGCGACTGAGGTACGCGGTTATCAATTTACGCACGCCTTAAAATTCGAACCCATAACCAAAGTATGTGATGGGTTTAGTGTGAAGGTACAACTCAGGGCAACTCAAAAGGTTGTTGGTTCGATTCTCTAGGACTGAATCATGTAAATGTTAACCTATTTTTACAAAGATTTGTGTGACTAACGCCCAGTTTGTTGTTTTCCTGTGTCCGTGTTTTTACGTGTCTGCAGGAGAAACAAAAACATTGTGTGAAACTAAGATTGTTGTGGGTCTGGGGGATGATAAAGGATTCTGGTAGGAGGTTGGTCTTGAGTCAGGCCACAAAACAACAGACCTGCGTGTGTTTTATCTCACCCACTGATAAGCAAAGTGAAGATGACTGAAATATAGCTGTTCTAACACAACCCACACGCATCCCCGCCATTGATTTAGCGGTAGCTCTGGTAGCGCTTGCTAAACACTTGTGTATAATTCATGGATTGTCCACAACAGCGGCTAGCGATAACCACTATCACGTTTGTCCAGTCAGCTCATTTATAAAGTTAACAACATTTTATATCACAAAAGGTGTTTTAAATATAGTTTGTTGGGGGGATGCAGACAGGCCAGTACAGGACTGAGATTAATAGGGCTGTCAGCAGGCCAAACAATCAGGCCTTAGCCAAGAAACAGGCAAACAGTGTGTGTCAGTGTGTGTGTGTGTGTGTGTGTGTGTGTCCGTGTGTGTGTGTTTGTCCGTGTGAGGTAAACAACTCCAAGACGCTTGAAAGATGCTAACAAAGAATGCTAACTGAGTTTTACTGTTTCTAGTTTGATGCTTATGCAGAAACTAATTTTCCACTCATCTTAAAAGAATCTAAACATAATTTTTCTTTTTCTGAAGCCACTGATAATGTTAAGGTATAAGGTTATAAGTTTCTTACTAAACCTTGACTTAACTAATCACTAAACCTCCATAACCAGCTGTCACCAACCCACACCACCATCAGTCTGTGTTAACATGTGATCATCCTCGAGACATGAGGCACGCCGGCACTCCAATACGTCTCTGAAAATGTGATTATGAGAGGCGGGGCTCAAACTCACAACAACGTAACGATTGTTGTTAACCTACAGCAGAACCCAACAGTGTGGGTCAATAGACTGACAGATGTCACAGTATCTGCTAAAGACTGTCAACACAACCCAAACAAACAATATCAAATTATAGATTGTAAAATTGCTCAGGTTCTAAAATTTGCTTCTAAAAACAGGAAATGTTGTAAGGCCCTCAAAATGCTTTTTTTGCTGAGCTGGCTGCTAAAATATCCAGATTAGATCCACGGTTTAAATAAACCTGTATATTCACTCAGTGGGACTTGTTTTATATTATACAGGTACTGCATGAGACTAAAAGTGCTGATCAGAAAAACTGTTATGCTGTCCTTATATGGATTATACGGCTCCATTTCTAATCCATTTTGGGACATTTAATATATTTGATACATAAGAACAAACCCTCTGTGGTGCAGACCTGCAGCAGGCACTAATGCAGTTAACCTAGCATTAAAACATGTTAGCTTCTCTTTATTGGGTCACTCTAATTAACCCATTTACCAAATGAGTCATATAGAAGCTCAGCTAAGCTTCACTTCTCTGCAGGGTGAAATAGTTTATACACACAAATGCACATATATGCCCAAACGCTGACAAGCACTACAGCCACAAAGCCCTGAGTGACATCGTTGTGTTTTAATGTATATCAGCAAACAGGAAATAACCAGAATGTGATATATGGTTATTTGTCCACTTCCTGTGAAGCCGTTTCATGCATATAGTATTTAAAAGCAACAACTGGCTGTGTTGTTGCTTTTATGCTTTTAAAATGCAAAGATTAGCACTAAACATAAAACGAAACCTAAAGGCAAACTGTGTGTTTTTAAATTATAATAACATATTCTCATCCCACAAAACTTGCTATTTATTAACAAATGTTAGCCATTCATTTATAAGTTTCTGTAAACATTAGCTCTGGGCTTTCAACGTTGTGATTGGTTGAGCCAAAAAAAAGCCAAACCACTCAAATAATCAGTGTTGGCCGTTTATTTTCCAACATTCACAAACAGTTTTAAATTAGAAAGACAATTCCTGAAAAATGATTAAAATCCCTAAAGTAATAATAAAAGATAAAAGCGATGACTAAGGGTTAAAACTTCTTTCTGTGTGCGAAAGCAAAAATGATCCGTAAGTGAAGAAACACAGAGAACATCAATACAAATGTTTCATGAGCCGCAGAGCTGCTGTGATCAGATAAGATCAATGCTCCACTCATCACAGCCCACCACAGCTCCTGCTAATTGAAAAATGGAGCAATAGGTTTACAATTGACGGCCCACTGCAGTAGAATAATTTACTTCTGCCCCCAGCGTGAACCTGGAGGAAGAACCGGACATAGTTAAGAGAGAGACAGGAAACACAATTTACCGATTAACTAATTCTCTGCTTCAGTGAAATAAACACAAAGTATTTTTATGAATTACAGAAATATAGATACATTCTTTCAGGGCCTTTTAAGGCCCTTAATTTAAACTTTGTAATTCATTCCTCCTGTG
>JBAJNP010005693.1:0-28046 GCA_036877545.1 Yasuhikotakia modesta
GTGGTGGCAGTGTCCTTATGTGGGGCTGCATGAGTGCTGCTGGTGTTGGGGAGCTGCATTTCATTAATGGTATTATGAACTGAGCAATGTACTGCTATATACTGAAGAAAGTGCACAGAATGATGGCAGCATCTTGTCGTTGTGCACTTTTCCAACATGACAATGATCCAAAACACATCTAGAGCTACTGTTGCATTTCTGAAGAAGAACAGGGTGAAGGTAATTGACTGGCCATTGATGCTGTCCTTAAAAATCACAGTGCTTATACAAAATACTAGATGTAGTAGTTTTTGTTGTGGGGTGTATTCAGTTTTGCTTCAACCAATTTGATTAAAACTGAAGATTTTGTGATCCAAGTTAGATTATTAACCTTAATTTCATGTTATGTAGTTAAAGAAGTGTTCAATAAAACTCAGCCTTGTGAAAGTTTGGAAATTGTTTTTTTGTTCATTGAGCTACTGATTAAACTGTACTTTTTAAAGGGGGTGCACTCATTTATGCTGAGCAATGTATTAGCATCAGAACAACAGTTTTAGTTAAACATGATCTCTGATATATAGGCACACAACATTTCAGCAAACAAAAGCACCATTGACCTAAGATGCATTATTCAGGAGTGTATTTTTTCTGTTTCATGTGTTAGCTGAAATAAAGCGGTACGAAAACCATAAATTCAGACCTGTCAGCTTGAGAATTTGCTAATACTATAGGAATGCAGCATGTCAGTACCTGACACGGGTAAATCGTTCTCTGCATAAACAGATCTGTCAGTACCGAGTACCCTGTAGTGTCATTTTCATACACACAGATCCACTAGTATGTAGTATTAATAAGGAATTACAAATGATATATTTTAACATTTCTTCATTAAGCGTATGCATTTATTACATGTAAAACAAGACAGTCTCTTTTTACAAAAAAAATGATGTTTTATAAAGAAGTTCATGAACATGTTATTGTCAGTTTCCCTTATAATTGCAGGAGAGAGCAATGTGCTTCCAGTTTCTGAACTGTCTGCGTTTTGGATGTATTGATTTAGATTAAAAAGCTGAATCAATGTATCCAATGATCAATTTTATTGTTATTAATTAATTTCATATATAATATTAGTTGAGGTACAGGAATCTGCATAGTTTTTAAGAAGCAAGTTGGAAGTTACAGTGTAGACAAAAATTCAGCATGTTGTACCTCTGACAGCTGAGTTATTGTGCTGAGTTATTGTAATAATATCCAAATCACCAAACATAGTCAGCTCTGCTTTTCTTATGTGAACACAGAATGAATACTGTTCATAAGATGAACATACAAAATATGGCCATAATAAGCACTAGAGTTATTGAGATATTGTAGTTTAATCATACAGTAGACATCCATCTGGAAAAACAGTTTGGGTCTCCCTCCCTCTCTCTACATGTTTTTTTTATTTATTCATATTTTAAATAGTAAATTATTTATGTCAATGTGTAAAAAAGTCTTTGGAACTGAATGTACAGATGTTTTTACATTCCCACAGGAGAAAAATGGTACAAACGGCACCTGACCTATCGCATCATGAACTGGCCAAAGATTCTTTCAGTCAATCAGGTGCGTCAGGCTGTGTACATGGCATTCCAGCTCTGGAGTAATGTGTCTGGGCTTGTTTTCCAGGAGGTCAGTCAGGATCCAACTGACATTCGTCTGGCCTTCTTTGAAGGGGAACATAATGATGGGACAAGCAATGCATTTGATGGACCAGGTGGAGGAGGGCTTGCATTACAAACACTTACATTTTTGTTAAATATCTTTTAATTTATTATGAAATACATCCTTTCATATACATTATTTTTGCTTTAAATTTTGGTATGAAATTTTTACCAATCCTGCTCCTGGAAGGCAGGTGTCCTGCAGAATTTAGTTCCAACTTGCCTCAACACAAACACAGTTTCTAATCTGACTAGTAAGACCTTGATTAACTTGTTCTGGTGCGTTTGAATAGATGTTATTAATGGATACTCTTACACTAGGAGCATGACTGGAGACCGTGCATCTGTATTATGTATTATGTGGCAGGCTTGTGAATACTACAGACAATACTTCTTATAGCATGAAAAACTCACAAATTTTACACATAAAAAGAAGTTCCGGCTCAAAGTGGGGATTTAGACTTAAAGGTGACCTAGAGTGGTTGAACGGAGTATAGATTCTTGTTCTGTGATGTGATATAAAGAGAACAGCACTTTGGTTTAAAAAACGATTTTATGGCGGGGCTATTAAACGGGTGAATTTGAGCGTTCTGCACAAATTCTGCGCCGCTGGAGGGGCTCTAACAACCTCATAATGATATGCGGAGCGCTGCTCGGTGATTGAAGTGAAAGTGACGGTTTCCCATAACAGAAATGTGACCACTGCATTTAACCATCCATGTGAGGAGTGAACACACACTGCAGTCGTGAACACACACACAGAGCAGTGGGCAGCTATCACTGCAGTGCCCGGGGAGCAATCAGGGGTTAGGTGCCTTGCTCAAGGGCACTTCAGTTGCTATCTGCCGGTGCTGGAATCGAACCAGCAACCTACTGATTACAAGCCCGACTCCTTAACCAGTAGACCACAACTGCCCCCATTGGCTGCCTTCACTGCCACACGAAAGAATAATTATGTGACGTTATCTCCTGGCTTCTGAACACATGCGGAACCATTTACTGACCCAAACACACGGACCTACAGCTATGGTCCAGATTCAGCCTCATATGTTTGAGCCGAACCAGAGGAGACACTAAATTAGAGGAAGAAGCTGTTCAGCAGAGGCTGGATTTAAACGTTTCTCAATGGCAAGTTATTTGTAATGTTTGTTTGAACACTTTCAGCGTCACGTGACACAAAGTTCTCCCGTCATAATAAAGTTACAGCCACTACATCTATCTGGACATTAATCCTTTACATCATCATGGATCAAGACTTTATACTGACTATAGTTTAATGTAAAAACTGTTTATGAACGGAGGCTTCAGGTTTAGGTGTTAATCTTGGGCTGACGGCGCATCTGCCCTGTTCAAATGAAACCAGAACTGTGTCAAATATGTTTGAGCCACAGTGTAAAGTCAAGAATTAATGAGCATGACAGCATAACTGGACCAAAGGTTTATCATTATTTAATGCTGTACATTCACCAGAGCCATACAGTCACTGTCATAATGAGTAAAATTTAATAAGAACATAAACGTATAACAATATAAATAACATAAAATAAATATAGTATAAATATATGTAACATATACCATGGCCGTTTGTGACTCAGAAAAAGGACAGGTAGACCCAATAGCCCCGCCATAAAATCGTTTTTAAAGAGGTTTTTAGACGGCTTCTGGGGCATTACAGACTTAACCAAAGTGCTGTTCTCTTTATATCACATCACAGAACAAGAATCTATACTCCGCTCAACCACTCTAGGTCCCCTTTAAAGAATACACTGGATAAAGCAACTTAAGATGAAAAGGAAACAAACTGGTAGCACTTTATTTTACATATTTTATAACAGTCATATATATTACAGTCCTATTTCACATGTACCTTTGCACTTGCTATATAACTACTGTATATTAACTACTGTAGGTACCAACTTTATGCTTACTTAATGCATAAAGTACATTTAGTTACCAGTATGTTGTTAGGTAAGTACACTGTAAGAATGGTACTGCAAGTGCCATTACTGTCAAATAAAGTGCAACCAACAACCTGGAGCTGGTTCAAACAAGTACATATTGTGTATCCCTCTCTTTATTCTTTATCTCTTTAGGTGGCTCTTTGGCTCATGCTTTTTTTCCCTTCCGTGGCGAGGCTCACTTTGACATGGCTGAGCGCTGGACCCTCAATGGCTTTAAAGGACACAACCTGTTCCTAGTAACAGCCCATGAAATTGGCCACACTCTGGGATTGGTTCATTCACCTGTCCGTCATGCTCTTATGTCACCATACTATAAGAAGATGAGTCACAAAGCATTGCTTAGTTGGGATGACATCACCGCTATACAACAATTGTATGGTAAAACATGTCAACATTTTTAAAGGATTATGTTATTGCTAGTATTATATTTAACATTAAATTAAATTGTTTTTTGTACATTTATCACTTATTGCTGACTACATTTTTAATATTTCAAAGGGAAATGTGAGCAGTTCTTGTCCATGCAATAATTATGTAATGTTGCAGTGTTGTATGTTGTGGCCAGCAAGTTCTGGGTGTTTGCTAGGATGTTACTTGCCCAAGCAAAACAAGCCAGCTCAGATGTTTCTGTCATATTTGGCTCCTAAGATCCTCTCCTTTGGATTAAGTCTATGGGATTTTTTTTTAGTTTGGACTGGCACCCACAATATGTCATCTCATCAGATATAAGGAGCATACCCTTTCTGGTCTCATTAATTGAAAGAACTACTTACATGTTACTCCATGCTCCAGCGATCTCTCCTGTGTTCCTTTGTCAATAACTCTTAGTTCCAAGTCTCTGTTGTCTTCCACCAGTTGAAAGAACTGGTGTGTGCTGTTCTTACGCTTCATGATCCACAAGGTCCTGGTTCTGTAGGAACAATCAAATCAGTTATCATACTGGTCACTGTTATAACCTGTTAATTCATGTTTCATCAATAAACACCACTTCAGTAATGTTCTTCTGTTGTCTAAGTCTCTTTACTATAATAGACCAGACCAAGATCAAACTGAAGATTGTGGGTGTACTTTGCCGTACATTTACCCCCACTTCTGCTTCCTCAACCCACGTTTCTTCACCTGCTGTCATTGCCAGTCCCATGGCCAATCCTTGTCTGGTTTAAAAGGAGACTTCAACAGGTTCCTTCTTTGGTGTTTGTTGGCCCTTAAAGGGAATCCGCAATGTTTTCCTAGTAAGCATGCAGAGATAGTGTTCATAATCTCTCTTTTATCAGTTCAGGTACTCAAAAAGTCTTGAGTCCATTTGGCACCAGGATGACAAATTTTCTCCTCCACTTAAAAAAAGTCTTTGGCAAATCTGCTATTAAATCTCCTACCCCTTATATGTAACATCGAGCAAATCTTATCCTTTTCTCTGGGTCAGCTGGTAATTTCATGTTCAGGAACCTGCCTCTAAAAAAGACCACCTAAGTCCAGTCCATCACAGGGAAATCACTAGACCACTTACATATTTGTTATATGGTGGGACCTGTAAAACCTTGCCTAGGCCTACACACTAAACCCATCTACCTCTTGGTTCTGGAGAGATCCACTGCTGCTCCACTGCTGCATCCCTATTCAACTTAATCTGGTGATCTCTTGGGGAGCTCCTGAAGTGATGTGACAGTTTCTGTCCACATTTACTTTGAGTAATTAAAAAGTCACCAGATCCTCACAGTGAAGTGTGGAAAGGAACTTGTGGAAAGGCCAACTGAACTACAATCAGTGGACATTCCTACACATTACATATTTAATGAGGTATTCAGCTCAGAAAGATAAGAGCCTCTAAACTTTCACCTTACTGGCCATGGGACTGCGACAATGATCATTCTTGATAAACCAGTGCCACATGGTAAAATCTATCCATTCTTCATTACAGAGCAAAAGGCCACAGAGAAGTATGGCCTTTTCCAAGAAACTCTACAACAAGGCTATATCTGCCCATCTTCGTTCCCTGCTTCTTTTAGCTTCTTCTTAATGGGTTAAAGGGGTGGAGGCTTGCAGCCCTGTCTTGATGATGCCCTGAACAAGATCCTTGTAAAATTCCTTTTCTCAGACACCCTAGAACAATTTGGAGGAGCTACTGTGTTTACTGTTTTGTGATTTATAAACTTGCTTCTGTTTTGGGAACCTACACATGTCCCCACAAAGCGAAAATGTACTGCCATTACTACACCAGTAGACTATAACCAAAAATTATATTTTTCAGGCTAGTGAAACTAAAGCATTTGTCAGACAGGTTTCCACATGCAAACATTTTCAGAAGTAAACCTACACCATCATCTTTAGTGCAGAAGGATTGCATACCACAGCTACCTCAAATCCTCAACAGAATGGATAATCACATCCATTCTGTCATACATCAGGCTAAAACAATACATAATCTGATAAAGCATAAACATTGATCTTAAAAGACTCATTGGTCAGAAAAAAACATATTTTTAAGAAAGAAAATACTTTACCTGAGAAATAAAATGTATATAATATTTATATTCTTGTTTTATTTACACTATACTGCTTAAAAGTGTTGGGTCACTTGACCAATATATTTCTTGTGATCTTAAAAACTGATCTGCTTAAATTTTGATAGTAGTATAGTAATAGTTTTGTAAACAAATACAAGTAAAAACAAAAAAATATTTTGGTAAATTGTAGTCAACAGGTAGCCTTTTTAATGGAAATATAACTGTTTTGTAAGAGACATCAGAGACACAATTTTTACAATATCTTACAGGGTAAAGAACAACTAACAATTATCCTCTTGGTAACATCTTTGCAAACACTGCACACAGCTGTTACTTTTGAAAAGTTTTTCCACTCTGGCCTTTAGCAGATAAATCAAGCCATACCATCACTGATAACTGTAATTTATTTTGTTTGGGTCAGTATCCTTAACATGTTCACAGTACCTCCATGATAAATCCTGGTTAAATGACAATACAAGCATCACTTTATCTTAGTAGGGGAACAGATTACTGCCCCACTAAGATACTATTTGCTGGGATTTCAGTTCATGTTTATTGAAGATGTAAAACTGTGAACTGTGACATTAAAATCACAAATTCAATCATTGTAAAATGAAAACAGGAAGTCACCAACATCTACAGTATGCATTGAGCAATTTATATAAAACTCAAAAATGTTGTGGTGGACTGATGACATTAATATGACTACTGTGAGTCAAGGTCACAGTGCCACCAACTGGCAAAAGAAAGTGCATCAACTAAACTTTAAAAATAGTCCACTTACATTTTGCCAATTCACTTCAGACTTGGTTAGAATAATACAGAAACATTGTAGAGTGCTTATTCTTCAGGAATTGCTTATAATTGCTTAGAGTAATACACACTCAGTCATTTGTGTCTAACCCTATTTGTCCATTGAGACTCTGATAGTGTCTGCCGCTAACATTAGTGTAATGTTCAGGAGGGAAAATGGGTGTGTCCATCCTCATGTTTATCAGAGGAAGCATTTTGATATGCATTCCTCTTCCGCTCTTAGCATGTCTTTAGAAATTTTATTTGTATTTTAGACAATAAATGCATTGTAATTATAGATACAAGACGGTCTTGTTTAAAATGAGATCTTTAAACTGGAGGTTCATTTCACAGTGAACTTTGTTTGTTGTTTGTAGCTGTAATTGTGTTATTATGCAGTTTTGCAAGCATTTCCTGAATCATTTGTTGGTCATTTGTTACCATGCATTCCAACACTATGACTGTACATAAGGTTTATTTGCAAAAACATGTTTTTCAAAAAGTAAAACATTTTGTACAACAACAGATTTAATCAGGAGTTAATAATGTAAATGATTATAAAGCTAATGGAAATGTATAAAAGAAAACCATGTTTAATTGTCCACATAAATTTTACAACTTTAAACATGTTTTAGATTTTATTGTGAACAACTGATTTGATTGATCTATTTTTTAAATTATCTCCAAGTTACGTTTTTGTAAAGTTACGTGTTGTCAGTGTCTTGTATTGACATTCCTGGGTTGTTTTTAAAAATCTGAACAGTAGGCAAATCTTTTTTAATCTGCACAACAAAGTAGTTAAAGAAATAGTTTACCCAGAAATGTGTTTTTCTAATACTCACCTTTTATAACATGCAAATCCTATTTTCATTTATCTTTAGCGGAACACAACAGCTCAGGTGTTTTGTGTCTATACAGTGGAGGCCAAAATTTGGGTCAACTATCATTTATTATTACACTGTATAAAAGATACGGTTAAGCTTGACATGAGAACATTTATTGAAGTTAGAAACATGTTAATGTAGTGCACACTGATACTCTGCATGTATGTTTGGGAGGTTAGGTAAACCACATGAAGGGGCATTTAGGCAGCTGACTGGAAGAGCTCTGAGTCAGGCAATACAGGGGGATGGAGACCACTACTGTCAGAACTTTTTTGATGCCATTACAATGGGTAAGAGAACAAGAGAGTTCCAAATTCTTTTAATAATGATGTCTGTTTCATGACATTAACTCTGACCTTGTTTTGTAGATAAGAATGGGACAGTACTGGTGTTGAAAGGTCATCTGTTCTGGACAGTATCTAATGGCAGTTTGAGTCTTCCTCGTCCTTTGCACATGCGTTGGCCGCAGCTCCCATTGGCCGTTGAAGCAGCTGCATTCTCCCCACTGGATGGCAAACTCTACTTCTTTAAAGGTGAATGAATGTTAATGATTCAGGAGTTCAGACTTCAAAGAGTTAACTTAAAAACAACAACTTCTTTTACTAACCCTGATGTGACCAACACCAGATATTTCCTCCATTTGTCTGTAGAATGCAAAAGGAATTTTTTAAAATAATAAATGTGACAGGGCACTAACAAAATTTCAATCTGTTCCTAACACACAGCTATTTATAGACTATTACCATTTCCCCATTTAAAAGCTATATTAGACAGTCTGTGACCCTTGAATTATTATATCACATGGAAAAGACCAGTGTGAACAGTTTGCAAAACATTTTTTGTGCTCCAAGAAAGAAAAGTAATCTAAATTTACTTGTATTTCTTTTTTAATAAATGATGATAATTGTCTTTGAAGCTGTCTATTAACAATGCTTCAACATTTCCATGTTTTTTGTTCTTGTAGGCAAATGGATGTGGCGTTACACAGGCAGTGATCTGGACCCTGGATTCCCTATGAAAAACAGTCAGTTAGGCCTGCCCAAGCATCCTGACTGTGCCTTCTTTTACTGGCCATTACGCCAGATGGTCCTTCTGAAAAGATCCCGGTACTTTGTCCTAAATCTAGGGACTCTTAAACTAGAGCCATACTATCCTCGCCCTCTCAGTGACTGGAAGGGGATTCCACAGGGGGTAAACGGGGCTCTGACACGACCTGATGGAAAACTATATTTTTTTAAAGAACAGCAGTACTGGAAGTTCAACCTGGGGAAGGTGCGCATCACCGCCACTGGAAAATGGGCAGAAAAACTGCAGTGGATTGGCTGTCAAAAGACTTCTATATTGGAAGGTAATGACCCACTTTGATCAGAAGAAGAACCAAAGATTTTTTTCGGGTTTATGTGGAGCGCTCAAAAGGTATTGGATATCTTGGGCCATTTGTAGCTTATCAGAATACAGTTGCTAGGCCTCACAGCTGCTAACTACTTTAAGATATATTTTAAGCAACAGAAAGTATATTAAGCATTATTTGCCTTCTTGACCTGACTACACAAATGTTTATTTAGTCTGGCAAAAGTTAATGACCTAAACCATTGTTTATTTCATCACACTTGCGAACACAGTACCTTTTTGTTTAATCATTTTTAATACTCTTATTTCTACAAAAAGTACAAAAAGCTTTTCTTTAGCATTTAGATTTTTAATTCCAATTTAGTGGACAAATTAAAGTTAAACACAAAGAAACAAAAAACAGATTCAGCTCCATTGTCACACTTGTAGCGCCTTAGTCACATTTGTCTTGTACACTACTTTGTGAGAGAATGTTTTAAATCATTGGTTCTCAACAGGGGGCGACGCGAGCACAGACGGAGGGGGGGGGAATCACAGCCTCACTAGACATTAGTACAAAGGACATGCAGCAGTTTCCCCAAATGTTGAAATGCAAGCAGTTGGACAATTAGAACACAGACAAATGAACAACAGGATTCCTGTCAGAACCGTGTTCAGCTCAAACCGATTTTGAACCAGAATTTGTGTTTTGTTTATTGTGATGTACGCGGTTTGTTTTAACAGCTCGCCATGTGCACCTGTCTTCCCTGCCCCTCTTGTTATTACTCATTACCCCTTTCCTTCATATTTCTTTTATTCATGTTGTTTGTATGTCTGTTGAATGTGGTTTCGCTATGTTGGGGTTTATTTTTGCCTTGCCTCCCCTCTCATCCAGTGTTCCTGTAGCTTAGTTGGTAGAGCATTGCATTAGCAGCACTTATGGGTTTGACTCCCAGAGGAGCACATAAACTTGTAACAATATTAATTGTCAGGACATTAAAATAAGTCTTTTTTTCAGTTTTCACTCTAGTGAATTAAGGTCTTTTGCCTTAATAGGGCAATATTAATTTTTAGGTAACGGTCAAATAAACTCCAGTTCTGTTTTAGTCATGGTCCTAAGTGTTTGTATGCTTTTTACAACTTTTACGTATTTCAGTCATACTTTATGTAAACTCTTTAGCATGAATGAAATTCTACTAGCGTAAATGATTGCAAAAACCACAAAAGTGTTTATAACTTATCCAGCATATATTCATATTTAAGCTACAACTGGACTTGTGGTTGTGCTCTGACAGATGAGACTATTTTGACGCAGGACCAAAGATCTGATCAGAAAAAAAAAACGGTATATAGACCCACACAGCTGAGGTAAGTTGAATATCTATTGCTTACTGTGTCAAGCTCCAATCTAACCACAGAAAATGAACGAATCTTTTTTCGAGTCATTTCGTTCATTTCATTCTTTTTGGCAAAATATAATTAAAATGTTACATTTTACTTCCCAAACACATCTACTGCTTATACAAACGTTCTAGAGTTACACAAACACATCTACAGTCACACAACAAACAAGACAAAACTATAATGTTATAAGAAACAGAAAAGTTTAAATAATTATCTACCTGGGTCTTTAGCTCATCTCTCCTCGAATTCGAAATGAGTGGTTCGTTCATCACGTGACAGTCCCTACACTTAAACCTATGCAGCGTGAGCCGGAAACAGAACCGGTTAGTTCATCTTTTGAGTCTTTCGAGTCGTTCGTTCTTTGAACTTCTTTCGTAATTTGATGTGACAGCATTTAATAGAAAAAAATCCTTACAAACGGATACATAGTTATTATTAGTAGTAGTATTGTTGTTGTTACTAGTATTTACTCTTACAATTATGTAATGCATTTCAGGTCTCAACATGTAGAGATTTAATCATAAGCGATTATATATAGTATAGAGATTATATATATACTGTATATATGTATATAAAAAATTATATATATTACTGTTGTGTAAACTGTTCATCTGACGTTAGACACTAACCTTTGGTTCTATGATGATTAATAGTTATTGTTACAGACGTATTTGGGCTTGTTTTTAATGCTTATGTGACAGTGTTGATGAAGCCTAATAAGAACATTAATAATGAGGGAAGATTTAAAGATTCAGTGCTACGTTTAGTGTTTCTTTTGTCATGTTGATTTACTGAAAGAAAAACATTCTATGTAAACCTATTTATTTTATTCTACTAGCCTACGAACGACTCGAGAAAGTGAACTAACAGAATCTATAGGGTGTTGTGCAATATGCGTATGCGCGACTGACGCATTACTCCCCAAGATGATCCGTTCTTCTCGAGTCACATTTGAGATTTATTCAAAATGAACGAATCATTCAAGAACGACCCATCACTAAACCACATTCATTATAAAGGTGTGCTATATTTTAAGTCTTCTAAATTCATACGATGGGTAAAGCACCAGACTTTAAAAGCATTCTTCATTTAACACAGCTATTTAACACAAGATATAATGCATATAGCTATTGTGCTACCCCTTTTTTTCATCTGCAACTGAAAAAAGCTCAAGTCTATGTATGTTCTATAAAAAATGAGTGATGCTCTATTACATGCATGACCTCATATCTGACAGTCTAAACAGCTAAACAATCTACGCATGGTCTGTTTCTCTGGAGGTACATCTACTGACCTCCGTTCACTTTAACAGTGCTATGACATCGCAAAGAGCTCCAGGTTTACTTTAGGAAGAAAAGTTAAGAAATAGTGTTGGGCATGTGTTACTATAATAATTAGTACGTTTAGTTTTCGTCACTGGCTACACATTTTGACACATTATGCATTATTCAAGACACCTGTGATCAGTGAAAAATATATTAACTTTTTGTCAGTAGTGTCCCTATGCAATGCAAAATTGCAAAATTTTAAATTAGACATGACCTAGGATTAAGAAAAAGCAAACATAAAATGTCTGACAGGAAGTACAGTTACCTATGACCAATCTGTTATTGCAACACTCAACACTTTTAAAATTCTCTAGCTTGTAACAAAGTTCAGTTAAGCAGTTTTGTAAATTATAACTTAACCACTAGGGGGTGCCAGCTCCAACCATTGTAAGTACCCTAGGACAGGATGAACCATTTCAAGTTTCGTAAGGTTGTGTTCGTTTTGCATTTTGGAAAAAAAAAATCTACATAACTGACACCTAAAATCGTTTGAGAAACAATTTGAGAAAACATTTGAGAAAAACGAACAGTCAGATAAAGAATTCATTTACTTGTGCATGTGCTTTCTGCGTCACAGGGCTAACCATCCCTAAGCTTTCTCTCACAGCACATGGTGCTTCAGGCAGACCGAGTTTCAGGTCCCTGATTAGATTCTCCAAAGCAGAAGCTCTCGTTGGCCCCTCAGGCCATGGGTTTACAGCACAAAGTGTGTCTATATTGGTTTCTGGCTCCACCTCTCCTGGCAGGAAACAGGATATGGAGGTTTCACAGGGTATTTTTGGTTCGTACTGGTGGACAGACCGGCCTGCTGGGCTGCTGCACTGGGAGGAATAAGATGAGCTTAAACCAGGGGTGCTACAGATGCTGTCTGACCCAAACCTCTTTCCACTGCATGGCCCTAATTTCAAACTATGAGGAGAATGATCCAGAGGCAGCTCCACACAAGAGTGTCCCAGGGAACGCTCCTTCTGACTGAACAGTTTGCTGCAGGGAGGAGCTGATGGGGCTCTGGTGGACACACAGTCCCTCAGCAAGGTTCTGGAGAGCAGACTGGGACTCAGAGGAGAAGCAGATGTGACTAACTCCTGGGATTGTGCAGGACCTTTAACCTGCACAAGGAAGCCATATATAAGCTATATCAATTTAAAATAAACGGTCACCCAAAGTGAAACAGAGTTAAATATCTTTAAGCAGTGGAGTAAAAATATGGTATAAAAATCTCAAATTTATTAACAAATGCATGCACAGTTATCCATGAAAGGGATTCATTTTTACATGTATTTGACTTTCCACAAACAAATGGTATTTGGTTTGAATTTGTAAAATATAGATTTTAATAAGCATGAGGCAAATTTTACAAATAGAGACAGATTTGTGAATGCAGCGTTTCATTTTGTGCTCATGTATAATCATTTTGCACATACCAATGAAAAGTTGTGTGGTTGTATATCGTGCAACACACATCCATTTATCATTTGGATTATGAGACTGTCTTTTGTGGTTTTACATTGAACAATCAACACACAGGGCAGTTGAGCTCTACTGGTTAAGGAGTCGGGCTTATAATCAGTAGGTTGTCCAGCACTGGCAGGTAGCAACTGAAGTGCCCTTGAGCAAGACACCTAGTGCTGCAGACATAGCTGCTTCAGGTGTGTGTGTGTTCATTCGTCACGACGGATGGGTTAAATGCAGAGATCACATTTTGTTAACTGACTAAAACGTGTCACTTTCACATACGCAACTCCAGCTCCACACACAGCCGTGCATAAACTACGACCTACCGCTAGGTGGCAGTTTGACGCAGTGATACAGAAGGTGACACTTCTGTTGTACAGGACTTGACGCTGTTTTCTTTAACAGCATAACCCATAATCATATTGTAATATATCTTTAGCATTTCTCTGTGGCATTAGAAGCGACAGAATGAGCAAACCTTTACAACAGCTGTTTCTTCCATCTGTCCCGCTTTCTGAGACTAACACCTAAGTGACAAAGATATATAGACTTGTCAACATTGTAACCATATTTCATATATAAGCGCACACGGGTAACTGATGATTTTACCAGATGTAGGTTTGCTCACAAATCGGTTACCTATCAATCCAATTTGGCAATTTACATATTATCATATTACATATTTTGATGCGATTAAAGAAAGAAGCGTCAAGTCCTGCAGAGCAGCAGTTTCTCCGTACGGACTGCCACCTAGCGGTCGGTCGTAGTTTATGCACAGATGTGTTGTTTGCAACGTTAACATGCAAGAAAACCTCGAAAACAGTCTCAAAATCCAAACTAGCTATTCGAACAGGATAAATGGACGCCTGTTGCAGGAGATCATTTTCATCTCATATAAAGAGTGCGTGTAAAGGTGTTTTTTCCACACCTAAACCATTATTCATCAATTAACTACGTGATGCTTTTTACATGTAAGTGATGTTTTAAAGTTACATTACATTTAAAGTGATATTGTGTAGATTAAGCAGGGCAGTCTAGCCCAAATTAGAAAACATTTGTGATGACTGACTGCCTAAGGAAGAAGGTGCGGAAAGTCCTTGTATGGAAATTTTTATATGGAATGTACTATGCAGTTTGGTAACTGCAGGCATGTTCTCCTTAGTCAGAAATCATCAATATTAAAACAAGGATAGAAACAAATGTATGTGCATACATTCAAATCAAAGGCTGTGTAAAGTTTGCATGTTTTGCCACAGTCCACGTTTTTCAGGCACAAAAACAGAACACAAATGTTGCCACTTACGTGAAAGAGAATCTTGTTGCCATCCAGGTCTTCTGTGTGCCAGTGGGTGGTGCTAATGGGTGAACTGGTGTTGGGCAGTAAGGGCACCAGCTCTCCAACCTCACCTACTTTAAACTGCAGCATGGAGGAGTAGCAGGGCTCCACTTTGACCCTTGGTGATAGCTGTTTGATGGCAAACTGCAAACTAAAACCCCTTTCTGTGAATAGTGTGAACAAGCAGAAGCCTGTTTTCTGCTCCTCTGCCCTCCTTCGCAACACTGTCTCGTACAAGCACACTGTGTCCTCAAAATTATCATAAGTGCAGTGCAGAGTCACCCGCAGCACCTCTTGTCCATAATGCACCGTCCGCACTCCCCACACTGGCATTCCAACACCCAGGCTGTAGAAGTCCTGACTGGGGAGGAGATAGGGCCTCAGAAGGGTATTGGAAGGGGGTGTGGTGGTGCTAATGTGAACTTCACCCACTTTGCCACCAAAATTCTCTGTATGGTGGTATTGCCAGGGTGTACACTGCAAGAATTCCAGCACCCTGAGGATACGCTCCTCTCCACGAGACTCATGCAGGAAAAGGGTCACTGTGTGTGAGGGGTAGCCAGCCACAGGGCTTAGCCAGGCTCTGGTGTAGTTACGAAGAGGACATGCATGTTCAGACACATAGAAGGGGTGGAGACCAGGGCAGATCCAACTGAGCAGGCGCTCAATAGTGTGCTGAAGCAGGAGCGAGTCTCCAGGATTAGTGAGCAAGTGCATGGTGAGCAAAAGGGGCTCCTGACCTGGGACAGCCATGGAATTAACTAAACCAAGGGCAGAAAAAAGACAAACATACAATAATGAAATTCATTTCAACAATTATTTTTAAATTTGTTGAACTGGTTGTGCTTTTCAGTACATAAACTATTTAATCTCTCCTCCATAATGCACTAAAGAACATAATTGTCATCAGCTGTGGTGCCACTTACTGGCAGCAGGAAATGTGTCATTTAAAACTGAAAAATAACTGGAACTATTTCAGGGTTTAAGTTAAATGCATGTGATAATAATATACATGGTTTACTGAGAAGCACTAGGTGACAATGGAGGCAGGGGAGTTTTTTTGCCTACCATCACCAAACTTGGTACATTTATTGTTGTCATCAAGCCAGAAAACTTTGAAAATGCAATTCATTCTGTCCAATAGTAATGCAGCTATTTTGGATGTAGATGTGAATGAATGGGGATATTCTGTCAGTTCCAGGCTCTACATTTTCAAATACTCCTCCCAAGGGATTTACAGAACTGACACAAATTTCGGCAGATATTATGCCAGATATTAAACTTTTGAAGATGGTAAATTGTGAAGGTTTTTTTGATGTCCTAAACTATGTTGCCAGTCAAGGCAATAAATAAAGGCAAAAACAAGGAAGTGGCTTATATGTCTTTTTAAATGTACTCAAGTCAATTCAGTCACTTTCAAAAAAGAGAAAATGAAAATGTATAATACTTGCCTAATTTGTTCACAATCCACTAAATTATTATCTAAAATCTGGAATTAACTAAAAATCCACATACAATCTAAAATGGCTTACTTCCTGTTGGGCAGAGCTAATGAGTGTAATATTGAAAGTTGTCTGTCTTGATGAGAACAATATGTGTACCAAGTTTGGTGACCATAGGCAAAAGATACTTTAACACTTTAGTCAAAAGGGGGTGATACTGATACAGAGCATTAAATCAGCCATTCTGACAAAGACTGAAGTGACTTAGCTAAATAAAAGTTGACTAGTTTGAAGTTTGTTTTATGCTCACATAAGTTTGTTTTATGCTCACATATCATCAAACATATCTGCTAACTTCGCAATTTTGAAAGCCTCAGTATTTTCAGTGCTTGGAGCCTAATTTGACTTTATAGTAAAGAATGTAAATTAAAATGTAGTCTGTGACTGCATGGCACAAGTAAAATGCCACATGGATACGTTCCAACGTAGCTAATTTCTCCACACTTGTGCAGTTCTCCATGATCTTCAATCAAGGTTATCCTGGAATAAAACTCTATTCTGTATTGTATCATAAGTTTACACATTCAAAATTAAAACCAAATTAAGTAGGATGGAACTTTTAATTAACTTTTCAGTAAATTATACCAAATTGTCTATTTTCTGTAAAAAAAAGTTTACATTTTGTTTTCATTCTTTAAACAGGTTTAGCCAACCAATTCATCAATCAGGTTTACCTGTATCTTAACATGTGTCATTGTCCTTAACCACCTTTGCCATCTGTACAACATATTCCTCTGTTATAATCAGTATAACTTAAACATATATTCTGAGTATTTTAAAGTGGTACAGGAACTGTAAGGCCCATATTAAACTTCAATAACACAGATTATGATGACAGATTTTTAAAGAATGTGTCCTTTTAAAAGAAATATACAAAATGAAATGGACTTACTGCTGCTGCATGATAGTTTACTGCAGTCCGATCTAAAAGAAAGAGAGCATTTTAAACAACAGATCTGCCATTTAGATATATGCTAAGTCAAATGCAGCTCTACTTTTGTATCATATTAATCAGACAGTTTTCTCATATTGTTCAATTAAATTTACTGCAACCACTGCATCAGAAAATTCTGGCCAGTTGATAATATCCAGAATTTTAAAATCAAATACAGGTGGTAGATCCTTTTCATGATTGCCACCCAAACTCTGGAAGAGTCTTCCCAGTGTTGCAGATGCACTTCTAGTTTAAATCTACAAAGCCATTTAGGTTTATCCCTATGGGTTTATCACTTAGATCCCTTAAGAGATTGCTAGACTATATTAATTAGATAAACCAGAACTTGGGACACATTCCATAGGAACAAATGAGCTAGTATTTCATTTCCCCAAAGACCTGTAGTTAGCTGGACCCAAACTTTATCAACTATAAACATTATTATCAGCCCTGTTTATAACAAGAAAGTCACAAATTGAAGCTTTAACATGCCAAAGGAGAATTGGCCCTCCCGACTGAGCTTGTAAATTGTTATAATTCTAAAGCCTTTAATGTTTTTTTTGGTCTCCAATTCTCTTTCATTCTCTTACATTTTAAGGTATTATTGCAAATCCCTTATATATCCGTACAATAATATGTTTTTTTCCTATGTGCCATGGAAGCTTAAACTACACATTTTGCCTAATATGATACCTATCATGTTTCCTGAGAGGAACAAGCCTTTACACATAATAATGGATATTTCTAATGCCCATTCACTGATTCAAATGGTCCAAATCTGTTAACAGTATCAGTTCATTCAAATACTAATTTGTAAACCAAGTATAAACTTAGTATCCATTAGGTTGTTTATTAATATACATCTTGCCCATACTCTTTTTAATAATACAATAATACATTACATGGTTGGTAAAATTTCTGTTTTCTTTACATAAATCTCAGTATTATGTGTAAAGCTGCTTTAAAGGGATGTAACAATTGCTACAGATACAATTTAATTCAATTAAATATACTTTAGCACGCAGTGTCAGTTTATAAAGTAGAAATACTGCTGTGATCTGACTTTGAAATGTTCAACATTGCGAACATACAGATATTGTTTAATCCAGTGCATTACAGCCGTACTGCATTATTTATGTTACAGTCAGCAGGTCTTTAAAATTGAGGCCAAATGCAAAGATCATGAAACCCTGTAATGTAACTGACGTCATAAAGCCTTCAGCGCAGCGGGTTACCGCGTTTCTCGCGCTTAGAGACGCAAACAAAAGTTTCGTGTTGTTTAGCTTTCTGCTGAACTTACCCCGCAGTCTCAGCACCCGAATCATCTCTGTCCTGTTGTTCACGCACCGCGGCCGGCGCAGCATAACTCGCGTTACCTCTCATTCAGACACGTCTAACATGTTCCGCCGTTAAAGCGTCCGGTTACGAAACCTGAGCTGCCGCTGACGTCACGCTGACGTCACCTCAGCAGTAATACTTCATGAAGAAAGTTGGATTGATACGAACGCAAATTTTGAAAAGGAAAAAGGAACAAAAATGTGAAAAACAATTTTTAAAAATGTAAAAGCTTAGAGTTATAAATGCAAGTGTTCTTGTTAACATGATAAAACGTTATTCTAAGGAGTATCACTGTTTTAATCACTTTTTATTAGCCAATTTCAAATGTCCGTGTTGACCAACATGACGTTTTCATCTAAAACAGCATCAAATAGATTATGTATTTTTAGAATTATATGTGTCCCTGTTTACATAAGATATATTTATTCAGAATAAACTTACCACCATGTCACACTGATTTAATCTATTATTTTTGCACTGTTGATTTAAATGACATCACTAAGCAGAGGTGACATCATTTAAGCCTTTGCATCCACCAAGAACAAAAAAAGCCAAGCACTGGCATTTTTTAAAATATTTTATTTGTTGCGTTTCATGTTAGGCAGATTAGGTAGGAATTTTTTTTTACATTATTATTGCAAATAAAATTAATTCCAAATTAAATGCATGTATGCTAGGTGAGGAACTTGACCACATTGAAGATCTCTTTCCATTTTAGGATAAAATATACCACCCTGTCACATTTGTTTATTGGTCACACAAAGATAAAAAACATTACATTATTGCAAATAAAATTAAACATCACATTGAAAGCATGTCTGGTGAGGATCTGCAGCCATTTTGGGATGAAATTTGTTATTGTCATGGATATGATGATGTGGTAATGCTTTCTGTTTAAATGTGATGATGTGTGAAACTAAGGATTCTGATATATGCTAATCATTTTTTATCATTAACCTAACCCTGTTTTGTTCATTTACTCATTACATTATATGACAATACAGATGAAACACATACCCTTGTAAAATGTACATACAGTGTTGGGGCCAACAGGTTCTTCTGCCCTTTAAGAGATGACTTTCTTTGGTGTCTCTTTGATGATGTGCTCGAAATCATTCAAGAACAACAGCCTGTGACATCCTGTGACGTGCGTTGGCTGAGCTGCAGGGCTGCCATCCACCATCGGCGCTGTGGCTGGAGAGCCCATTGCCACTGGTCTCTGGATCCTGGACTCTGCCTCGGCCTTTTGACTGCCCGGGGCTGTTGTCCTTCTTGCTGACCATAACGGTCATAGGTGAGCCACAGGACACCAGCACCCACTCAACAAAGGCTAGAAGGCTCTTTCAAGGACCCTATCCAGACAGCTGTTGTAGAGCTCTTCTGTGGTAGAGTTCAGTTTGTTGTGATAGAAAAACACAGCGGATGGTCCTGGAAGTATGTGGTCACAATAAAGCAACAATTAAGAGTGGTATTCAACCGCTGTCCACCAGATACAGAATTTATGTTCTCATACAGTCATGCTCTTTTACAGAGATATGCTTTCTTTACACGCTGGCATAAAGACTTTATTAAAACTAATAATTAAATCTGGTGGACAGCGGTTGAATACCACTCTTAATTGTTGCTTTATTGTGACAAACCTATCACCCCTAATTAGTTTCATTATTATATATTTTGCACATACTTATATTACCATGTATTATGTGTTGAACATGTTTGAGGGAAATCTGAGTATTTCTTTAAGGTATAAAATGGCTATTTTTGGTTGAAATGTCACTTTCAAGACAGACCTCATCAGACCTCAGACCTGTTAAACCTCATCATTTCGCACCTGCTGAACCAAGCTGCAATGCCAGCGCAAGATGGAGGCAGTTGTGGTTTTGGTTAAGGAGTCGGGCTTGTAATTAGTAGGTTCAATTCAATTCCCGCACCAACAGGTAGCAACTGAGCAAGGCACCTAACCACCCATTGCTCCCTGGGCACTGCAGGGATAGCTGCCCACTGTTCCTGGTGTGTGTTCACTCCTCATGTAGGATGGGTTAGATACAGGTAACATTTCGGTTATGGTTAACCAAAACTGACAAATACATGTTACTTTCACTGAAGAGCATTAAAGACAAATATAAAGAGGCTATAATGATATATGGAGATGGTGTGTGATAGAAAGCATTAAAGATATCTTTATGATGGCAGCGTTAAAATAAATGCTTTCACTTTTTTTCTAATTAATTGCTGCTTGGTGTAGATTAATTCAAAAGTCCATCCTCAATTCAAGGGTCAGTCATGGTGCTTATAGTAATGATTGAATGAAATCTTAGAAGTTCTTAAAATCAAACAATTTTTCCTGTTTATGCAGTCTGAGCTTTCTTATTATTGGGCAACAAAACTGCAAGTATAACATTTACACAATTAAAATAGTTTAAAATAGTTTGTTGTGTAACATGTCACAAGACACTGCTATAACCGCTTAGCAACAAAAATGTTCCCTTGTACAAATAAGAGCAAAGCAAGCAGCTGTCCCAAAATGGCCAAACCTTTTATTTTTTTATTTTTCTACATTTAATGATGAAAACATGGCCCTGTACAGTTCACTTAAGTACTGAGTTCAATAATTATTTTACAATTTATACACATTGAAATATGTTCCACAAGTTCTTTCATAATGCTGAAACATACAATTCCCTCAATTTCTGTTTAAACTACAGTTAAAGGGTTTTTAAAAGACCTTTAGTCAACTTCTATGACTTGCCATGTTGGACAAAAAAAACAAAGTTAAACCATATTTTCATAAATTGTTTAACCCCATCTGTGTTGAGTAAAAGCATGCTCTGAATCATACGTTAACAGGTAAAGCACAGAAGACCAATGGTCAAAAGTACCAGAGAACCTGTACAAGCAACAAGGTGCCACAAACAAACACACTGACAGAGATAAAAAGTCTGGAAGGGCATTTTATAATGATACCATTTTTTTCAGCATTCCAATCTTTTCAGCAATCCCAAGTCTCTTTTGTAATTTAATTATACATTTTAATTCACAGTTTTGGGATTCTAGGTGGAAACAAGCATACAAATTTTTATTTTACAATCACAAATTTCATTTTGAGACTGAGAAAGCCTGGAGTTCAACCTGATCCAGTCAAAGGCCTTGTATGAACGGCTAAGAACAATTTAAACTTATTACAATGTAAAAGATCAATTTGCGTCTCAATTTTACCCCAGTACAAATGAAAACAAAAAGGACAACAAACAAAAACGGCAAAAAAAATACTCCCAGGTCAAGTGTGTGGCAAAGTCCAGAAAAACAATGCTTGCCTGTTCATTTACTCTTTCATGGCAAATTTAATTTCACTCTCTGTTCATGCTACATATGTGTACACTTTGCGATCTTCTGGTGTTCTTGCCAAGTATTCTCTCTCGATAAGTCCTTCAATACGCTTTTTAATAACCACAGGACTTGGGAGGAATCGTGCCCTTAGCTGCTGGGTGACCTGAAAAACAGGGCAAAGTTAAACTGAAGGTCTACAGCCCAACAAAATGTCAAAGACAGCCAGGTAAACATCCACACAATCTATTATGCCCAAACTAACTCCACAAAAATATGGTGTCCGCACCTCTGCTACTAGAACATTGTGCTGCATCTTTTTTCTGGACTTCATGATGCGAACGATGGCTGCCTCAATCTCATGTTTCCTGTCATCATCCACCTTCTGTCGTGTCTCCTTTCTCTCGGGATCTGACTCACCCTGCTTGGCTGCAACTTCAGAGAAAAGAAACAAACAGAGGTGATAAATTAGAATTATTTGCTTCTAAATTCTTCATCATCTTGAGTTGCTGAAAGAATTTTAATTATTTGTTTAGCGTAACAAGCCATCCATTTTTGGTGTGACTACTGATTACCTTGTGACAGTCCATACATAAACAAGACTCAAAATTCATGAATTTTAGTATTTAGGCTGTGAATGTCAAGAGTCTCTTTACATGCTTATAGGGCATATAAAGTTGCTTTACCAAATATTTCTTGATTGGACATTTTGGGCACTGCATGTCAAAATGTAACAGCATGCAATCGTATTCTAAAACTCTGACCATTTTACGAAATACTGTGTGGTTTAGCAGTACTATACCCGCAGTACTATATATTTATGTGATGCTCATCACTGTATGTAACTGCCCTGTTTTTTGTTGTACCCCAATAATCTCTGCTTTTGGTTTTATTTTTAGTAAATGACTGATGCTGTGACTGCTTCCTGAAGGCGTGGCCTGCTCTATGTAGAATAAACGTATTAGGTCAAGTTAGTTCACATTTCTCAAAAGTGATTCATGAGCAAATTTAACACGAGTTAAATTACATTTACATGAATTTGGCATCACTAAAACTACCAAAGATTCTTAGGCTTCACTTGGATTAGAAACTACATCAAGAAAAGCAGCATTACCCGTTTGAATCTTGACTCTGTGCAGTCTGGAGGTAAACTGGTCATTGACAGTGAACACATGGCCATTCTCAATTTCTTTAGATTTAGGCTCTTTAGTGAGGACCCGCTGTGTTGGCTTTCCACAGGCCAGAGACTGTAGTGCCCGCACCAGCTCTCTTTCTGGGATATCAGTCTCCTGCTGAATCTCCTGCCATCACAGGACAAAGCAAAAATTCTCAGTTTTATTATTGACAGCCTCTGCATATACTAGTAGAACAAATATAACAGCTACCAGATCTGGAAAAGAATTTATTTTAATGCACTATTGTTAACATGGTAACATGTCAAACTTGATGACCACATTCAGATGTATGTGAGGTACATAACATGCTTGAAATGACCCAAAATTTGGCACAAACATCTTAATGGACCAATAGACATGGGTTTCATAATTTACATATGTAAAAATGTTTTGTTTTGTGGGATGATCACAATGATGTGGCTTTTGTAACAGCGCCACCCAATTATTATCAGAATTAAATGCACTTTGTGTTGTCACGATACTAAAACCTAAACTTAAGACACCTAAATTAAACATCACAATACCAATACAGAATCAATATTATTGGAAATAAATTACAACAGGAAGTCACTAAATAATTTAACTATTTATTTATTAATAAACACCCAGTGTTATAGATAGTTAGCACTAAGATTTATAATAGTACAAACTGGATAATTGTAAATAATTAAATAAAAGTAAGGTTTTTAGATTTTTTTTAAGATAAAGGTTTTTAGCTATATTTGAAACCACATATCACTTAAGCAGTCCTAGACTCAATACACCTCCTTAAGGTTTATCACAAAATTAATACCACTCATGTAATTATATTTGAGCACATAAGAAGAATATTATACTGGTATCATATTTGCTAACCTGTCTCTCTTTAAATTCTTTATACAGTTGGGCTATCTGGATATGTTGGCTTGCCTTGGTTTGCCTTTGGCTTTAACATTTCTTAAAGACGGGTTTTGTGTCAGCAACGCAAGCGAAATAATGCTTTGTTAATGCTAAATTACCCAGTGGCAATGGCACCATAGTGCTTGGCCCTGTCATCACCGCTTGCATTATCTCTTATTTCTTCTCTCCTTGACAGTTTCATGTCACATTGTCTTTGCAATGAGTAAGTACAACATTATATAAAGCATAAGCTTCATTTTAAGATAAGATTGATGTTTTAAAACATCCACATTGACTGACCGTCTGCTTGGTGTCCCAGGTGTAAATTGCAGGAAAGTAAAATCTGACCATTTACAAACCATTGGCTAATTGAAGATATTTTTAGTCACCCAGCATGCTATTCAGCCACTTCTGTGTGATTTACTGGAACTGTAGGGCTGAACCAACAGATTTAACACAGGATTTGAGTGCAGTACCTCAAATGTACATTTCTCTCTGTTGTTAAAGAGCATGAGGATTGTCATCTGGAATGTGGAAACCTGCAGAATGTGTTTCCTGGCATTAGAACCTGTAACCTGAGCTCCACCCACCATGTCTGAGCCATCCTCCTGTAGAGAGAATAACACCAGAATCCATGTAAAGAACCAGACAAGACTGTTGATTTATTAGCAAGTTTGGTAATGGTGTATATACCTTTTTGATTGACCCATAAAAGGTGGCATTGAGGTCTGCAGATCCCATGTGATGCTGCAAGGTGAGCTGTCTTCCGCTATGCTTGGCCAAGTAAAATCTGCCATAAGAGTCAACAGGGATGTTGAACACAAAAGCAAGCACAAGCAACACAAAACAAAAAATTGCCTGCCAACCTCTAGTTTGCTTGATTTAATGGACGATTGTCATTATGTACAAATAACACAAATGTGTACAGTAAATGAGACACAAAGAAAACTGGTACAACTAAATGAACATTTATTGTGCATTAAGTGATTAGTTAGCAGACCTTAGGTGGAGCAAGTCATAGGATGCTTTAACTTAATTTCACATCTGTGTTCACATTTGTGTGGGCTGCCATTCTGACTATACTGGTTTGAGAAAGACTCAAACATATTACACTAATGTTATTAATGCAAGTAATGATGAATTTACTATCTGTCGACAGTTTAACTGGTTTGTAAGACAGTGGCTTTTTATCTAAGGCTTTCCTAGCGAGCAAAAAGCTAATGCAGAGTGCAGTTAGTCTCAGCCTAACCCCCAGATTAACAAATATATTAAGGTTCCTATACAATACAGGACTAACAACCATGTTCTATTGCTGTGTGAACAAATGTGGCCTTTAATTGTTTCTCTTGCGCAAAGGCTATTTTCTAACCCCTAGGCATGCCTTCAGTGGCACACTCTGGTGCCCCCCTAGGGAGCCACAGCTCACATTTTGAAAGCCCCTGTACTAACAAGAAGAAAATGCTCAAAAATACAATTATAAACACCTTCTAAAGACCTCAAAAGCATGTCTTGGTGAAGGGGGGATGTTACATTTGGGAGTCGCTGACTGGGTGGGCC
Source organism: Yasuhikotakia modesta (assembly GCA_036877545.1). Lineage (NCBI taxonomy): Eukaryota > Metazoa > Chordata > Actinopteri > Cypriniformes > Botiidae > Yasuhikotakia > Yasuhikotakia modesta. The sequence continues at coordinate 25,385 of JBAJNP010005693.1, forward strand.
AGTATCCTGTTGTTAAAACCCTCACTGTGAGGTCAACACCACCTAAAGACACCTGAGAAGAGAGCATCAAAGACCATTAGAATCACTGTGGATTCTAATTACAGGTGAACCAGTAATGCCACAGAGAGCATGACATTCCTCTCAGTATATTTTACCCCTGTTGATGTTAAATGTTGGCGAAACTCATCCATGGTTGTGTTAGATATGCTCATGTCTCTGAACATGCCTTCCAGTTTAGATGTGAACTGACAGCCACACTCTGTCTATAGAACAAGACACAAAAATAAAGCAGATGTAAACATAGCACATTGACCCTCACTGGTCTGTACAGAAGTTGATCTTACCTTGAGCTTTGAGATCATGTTTTTCTCAGAGTCATCAGAGACGCTCTTGTTGGTAAGAAGTCTTCTGGCAAGGTGCTGTTTGTAGTAGCGCTCAAACACATCTTTCTCCTGCATAAACCTGAAGAGCACCATGGCCTTATCCAAGATTGACTCCACCTCCTGCTCTGTTAACTTCATAGCAAAACACAAAAAACATTTTTGTAACAAAAAACAGTTACAAAATTACTTTGTTTTGCATTATATTATTTAGCATTTTATGTGATTTATTTTGTAACCTAATCAAAACATTCTTTTTTGATAAAAAAAAGCCTAAACGACCCTGACAGGTTACAAAGAATTTAGCCAATGTTAAATTAACTTTTCAAATACATAAACAAACCAGAAAGAAAAACTTTATAATACAGTAATGCATTACTTTTAACATTGTCACTCACCAATGTTATGTTTATATTACATTTTAATTATAATATACAGCTTAAAGTGTAATTTCACTGTACCAATACAAAGTGGGTTAAAAACCAATGTCAGTAATAAATAAATGATGTTACCTGTAGTGAAATGGTTCATGTTTATTTCTACAGTTTTGTAATCACATACAGATTAACTGAGGACAGCGTGCCAGTGCTTTATGGGTGTTTAACTTTTCCACTTGTCATCCAATGGAATTTTGCTGACAGAAACACATGATAGCAGCTTATGCCTATTAATCATGAAATTCACTTACTCCTTTAACTCCCTTCTTTAGTTTGTCGTCTATGAAAAGCGAGAGGTACTCGGGTGAACGAGAGTTGAGGTTTAGGAAATACTCAAAATCTCCTGCGATGGTCTGCTTGAACAAGCGGTCATTGTTAAAGGAATCTTGTAGGAAGCGATCAAACCGAGACTTCAGATCCAGAAGACCCTAAAGAATAATAAAGTAAAAGACAGGAAAACAAAGCTTAATGTGAATGTCCTTCCCATCTCATGTGTTCTCTCTCAAGAGGTGAGATTTTTTTTCTTGTTACCTGGATGTAGTCGACTGGGTTCTTCCCCTCTCCTTCCTCAGATACTAATGCTTTTCCCTGCTCTCGCAGATAAGAGCTCATACACTCACACATAGTCTTCAGGCCATTTGGCACCCTGCTGAACAACTTGTACATGCAGGCCAGATCTGGATGTATAGACACATGCAACAGACTTATGACTCAAAACCGTCAAGGTTACAAAATTTACAAAAAAATTAAACAAATGCTATTCTCAAAGATCAGAACTTGCTGCCAAGGGGGTCAGGGGAAGCTGAAAGCAAAAGACACTGGGGTGATGCCTGATTACAAACTACTAGTTGTGGCTCCTCCATGACCAGGGTTAGAAAACATTGTTTTTTAGAAATAATGAAAGTATTTATTAGAAAGTATTTTTTCATGGGTCATTATTACTATTGTTTTACTGTGGTAGTCACTGCCTCATAATTAGGTATTGTCATGTATTTTTTTAAATCATTAACATTTTGGGAATACCAGAGAATAGGATGACATGAGCAAATGGTAAACTTAAATATTTGGGGGAAGAATTGCATGTCATCAGGTGATTGCCAGGACTCTTTGGATCAGTTACAAGACTCTGGACCCACACATACTTCTAGGACTCCACTTGTGATTGTGTGTTGCATCACACAACTGCCTACATGGCAGAGTAAAATACAGACTATAAACAGAACTATACAGAACTATAACTTGGGCTTTAAAAAATTGGAACTAAAGTATATTATGAATGTCCTCAAAATAGTCTGATCAGAACAGCCCATGTAACGCAACACGAACAGAGCTTAAGGGTCAAAAAGTTTATGTAAAATGGTCATGAGGAATTTAACTGCCAAACAAACCAAGGCAAAAATGATCAAAAAGAAATTTGCCACTGTTGCCCTATTGGCTTGTTTACTGGCAGACTACTGACATTTAGCGTGGCTTAAAGTTTTAAATATTACTTTTAGCATAATGTTGCACACCTTCTGTCTTTCCATTCTTGAGCATGTGCACCAGGCCAGAGTTCTCCATCTCTACAATAGTCTTCATATGCTTGGAGATGAGCTCTCTTTCCACCACCTTGACGATTGGCTCCTCTGTGGATTTATCCAGGCAATGTATCACTCGCTCAATCTCTTCGTTTATCCGTGCCTCTACTTTCTTTATGTACACACTTGCACTGTTTTCCGCTAAAAACTTCTGACTTTCCATCTGATGGTGACAAATCATCACAAAAACAAATAAATATGGTTAAGAAGCAAAATGTTAGACACAAAACCTTAGAAAGAACCTAAACATTATGTAAAGATTAATCAT
>JBAJNP010005694.1:0-23256 GCA_036877545.1 Yasuhikotakia modesta
AATAAATCGGTGCCACCACTTCAATAAGGTTTTGTGTAACTTTAGTCAACCACAACTGAGAATGAACAATAGGCTACTTCTACACTAGAGTTAACCTGCATTAACCCTAGTTTAATGTTAACTGCTGCATTCACCAGTATATTTTATCAGCACATTTCGGGCTGAGTGTTGAATAGTTATTATGGGATGTTTTGACCAAAGCCTAAACCAAATGTTTGAGGAGCATCGAGGCAATGGAGACTCCAGCCGGACCTGCATCGTTTCCAGGCCAGCGACGTTTCCATCCAAGAATCAACAATGAAAGTGACCTACTTTCATCAGCATCACTTACTCCAGAGCTGACGGGCCACATTTGGTCCCTGTCATCCTTTTAATTCACGTCGCAATTCACTGACAAAGAAGGACAAGGAAGCCCTGGAGGAAACCTTCAGTCCCATCAGCTGCTGTAGATGCTGGATGAAGATGAGGGATGAAGATGATGGACGTACCTCTCAAAGACCAGCCGGATCATGAACATGCAGAAGGCTAAAGGACACGCCAGATACAGATCCTCAGCTTGCGGGAAGGTTGAATCTTCTGTGTTCTTCAAGTCAGCCCAGGTTACGTTGTGAGGGAGCCAGAACCTCTCGTTCCAGAACCACGCCAAAATCCCTGCCATCTGCCCGGTGATGGGGTGCGATCAGCGGCCGATGCTGGCTTGCGGCGGTTTGTGACGGCTGCGGGTCCAATGTGACGGTGGTGATGATGCCAGGATCGAGGGTCGCACCGCCCGTCGCTGTTGTGTGGGGAAGTAGAGCGGCCGACGCGTCCCGCCCCCGGCCGACGCTGATTGGTCGACGCGCCTGTCAAACACAAGCGCGTCGCTTAAAGAGACAGTACGTCACAACTATTGCCTCCAAGAACTAATATCTGTGGTAATATATGTTTCAGTGTTTTATAATATTTTAATACTTTTGTAATGAAATCACGTCTTTATAAATGCTACGTGTAGCTCAATTGCTTTAGGAAAGGTTGGGTTTGTCATATATAATCTTTGGGAAACCATGCAACTTAATGCAAAATAAGTGTAATTCTGGTAGGAAGGTAGATATTTTTATTGGAACAACTTACTAAATGTAGTACTTATGGATTTCATAACTGTGCTTAATATTGTCCTGGTTTAGCTGGTCAGTCACAGGCTGTTTCATGTTGTTCAGATGGGAACATCTGCTTATAAAATGATGCCCTCTGCTGGCCATTGAGTCCTTGTGGCTCAGATTTAAACGTGATTTCACATCATCATCATCATCATCATCATCATCATCATCATCATCATCATCATCATCATCATCATCATAATCTTCTAGAATAATATTTTAAGAGTCTTTAACAGAATCATTAATGCTTCTTATGTTTACATATTATTTATATCCCTAAAAGTTTCAAAAACTTAAGGCTACAGTTACGTGTATAAAGGTTAAACCAATATATTAAAAGCAATATATTATATTGCTTTAACCAATATAAACATCCTTTCTGAAAGGATGTTACAGTAATAAACATTTTTACACGAGGTCAATATCAAACAACAGCTGTTGTTTTAGCACATTAGCATTTTTTAAAGACAATTATCGCCATCTGTTGGTGGACATGAATATAACGTCCCGCTGGTTTATTACACGTAAAAGCATTTGCTAGTTACATTTATTTAGGCCTCAATCGTTTTCTTTAAATGTATTTTAAGGTGCTGCTTTCAAAACACGTTTATATTATTAGATATCCTTCCTTAACATGTTAAGAAAGTTACGAAGCATTGTATTTATTAACATCTCTTTATTAACACAATCCATTGATTAATAATCTCAGATTTCTCGATATCAAATAAATATTCCCTATATTAAGATTTTTTGTGCATAATAAGTTTATCCCTGTTACACTGAATAATCTTACATCGGTAACGATCCTAACTTATAAAATTTAAGCACCACATTCTTATCCTCAACTTTAAAATATTATTAATATTAATATCAATATTATTGTTATTATTATTATTATTATTGCAGAAACGACTGCGACGTCACCTACGTAGACTTATCAATAAACGTCACCGGGGGTCTATTAATATTCATCAACACCCGTCCAATAAAAACGCCGCGCCGCCGTGACGCCCCGCCCTAATTGAATATGCATAAGCGGATCCCTCGCCGTAGTAGGAACCGTGGCGTGTCTCCGGATGCGGTAGTGATCCAGCAGCAGCGGCGCGGAGGTGAGCGAGTGAGAGCGACTCTCTCAGCAGCATCATGGCGGAGCAGAGTGACTCCCCGGCGGCCGTCCAGACCCCGCAGCCGGCGCCCACCACCAGCTGGCCCATCGTGAAGGAGGCGTACGTGCTGCAGGAGGTGATAGGTGAGCGGGGGTCTCCTTCACTACCGGTACGGGGGGATACGAGCTCATTTGTTGCTGTGGTGCGTGTTACTGAGACGGAGGGCCTACCGGCTTTTTTAATATGCACCGGCGATGACAGGCATGCGATGCGGATGTGACACGTCGCAATATTGGGTTTAGTCATTAAAAATGACCTTCCTCGGTCAGGTGGAAGTGATGTTTGAGATACTGTAACGAGAGTGCGTGTGTTATTTCCTCATCTCCGATGATGATGATGATGATGATGATGATGGTTTCTAATGGCATGTGTCCAGACGTACATCAGGCGTCAGGTTTATTATTGCTCTTCATTAAGCAATTTGTTATGTACAAACAATATGGAAACAACAACAACACAGTTTTGCACAGGAACGCAAAGATACAACAAATTCACATTTAATAATAATAACAATAATGATAGATAGATAGATAGATAGATAGATAGATAGATAGATAGATAGATAGAAAGATAGATAGGGAAATAAACTAGGTAACCTAAGGTTAGTGCTTCTTTGTAAATCATATTATTAAATTATGATAAAAACATATGATGATAACATAACAGAGCTTTTGTATAAGAAATAAACTCACAGAAATGCACAGAAGGCCGGTTTAACTTTCAAGCATGTAGATTTGTGTATTTAAACTTATAGACGTATAGGGATGGTAACTATAAAGTCATCTTGTGTTGTTCATAACATGTCAACTATCTGCTATGTGTTTAACTATGTAACAGACTGTTATTGCAATAAAACTATTATAGCATGTGTCTCAGACTTTAATGCATGTATTTATCAGATGCTTTATTTTAAAAAAGCAGAAGTATATCTGTGAGATGCGTGGACTGAAAGGCAACTGAGTTTCGATGGCTTGAAGTTGTTAATAACTCATGTATTTATGAAGGTTTGCAGTGAATATATATAGAATAAAGTTTCGAGGTGTTTGTATGTGAATCTTCTGAACGGCACCTGCAGGACCTGCATGTCTGTCAAACCCTCTGTCATTTGCTGCATCCTGCATTTGTTTATTGGTGTTTACGGTGGTGTCGCCCTCTGCTGGCCCAACATCTCTGAGGCCTTACAGGGTAATACTGTGTAAAATAATAGTGTAACTTACATCACTGAAAACCTTTCAGTTTTTTGGTCAGTCAGATAAATACCCTGGTAACACAAGTTATGGATATGCGATGCATATTTAAAGTTATAGTTTCACACTTTCACAGAAGGTTAACTTGTTTTTTCTTTCTTTTTAAAGTTTAGTTGCGATAAATTAATTGGAGAGAAACATGCTGCTTTCCATGTAAGTGCGACAGAAATGTCAGTTCTGAAGTAAACAAACAAACAGAAGCTTTCTCATGGTTTAAAGATACGAAGGCATGTTAAGGCAACGCATATCAGTTGAGATTAAACCTACTCTATCTCTCTTCTCCTTTATAATTTCTCAGCATTTTTCCTGCTAATCAGTTCAGTGTGAAGTCAGGACCCTCCTTATCTGTCAGTCGCAGTTGGCAGCGTGTCACACACTCTTGCGGTGTGAACAGCAGCACTGCATTGGTCCATGAGAGAGAGAGAGAGAGTATATACTGTTTGCTCACTAGTGTGTGAAGATGAAGCGTTAGGGTCTATATCTGCTGTGAATCTGTAATTAACTTTTAATTGAGTTTTAGGCATCGTAAAAATGTGAAACATTATACTAAGCTGGAAACGGATTGTTTTTCTGCAGTAATTTAGATTTTTAATGGTCTTATCAGCATTTTAACAGAATATCACAAAAAAGCATTTTCATTAAATATTTGTTTTGTTTACCAAACGATTGGAAGTTTTGAATTTGCAATAACAGATATAGCCGTCGCATTTAATGCAGGATTGTTTCGTTTCTTACTCATTTTTCATGACTATTGCGAAAAGGCTGATCTGTTCGTTTGTTTACGTTTGCCTTGGCCACAAGTTTCAATGATCAGAATTGAACAAAAACAAACATAAATAATGCTGTAATTCTCAACATTGTCTGAGGTTAAGATAATATTGCCGCTACTGAAAGATTGTACAAAATAATTGAATGCAAAATCACTTATAGGAGAAGGTCATACCAATAAGATCCTTCAAAATTAAAAATAGAGATTTTCAACAAATGTAGATACAGCAAATATTATCTTAGTATGCCAGACCTATAACAAACATTTATTATTAGTCCTGTTGTGTATAAATGTGATAACCTGCAGCTGTTGTTCCAGTCCACAACACTGAATGTTGGACACAACACATGCATTGTTCATTACAGGCGTGTATGTTGTGTTCTGCAGGCAGTGGAGCTACAGCCGTGGTCCAGGCAGCGCTGTGTAGCCCCAGACAAGAGCGAGTGGCCATCAAAAGAATCAACCTGGAGAAATGCCAGACCAGCATGGATGAGCTGCTGGTGAGAAACACACTGATCTATGTGTGGTGCATTGAAAGCAGAGACTGATGGTTTGATTAATGGCTGCTCTGCTGTGAAACAAGTTTAGTCCTGATGATGAGAAACTACAATAAATATTTCTCTGATTTACGGATTGACAGACAGAAATATGAGTTTGTGTAAATTTATGCACAACCACAAAAGACACGTTTTCAGTTTTCTTCAGCGTTTGCTCCTGCTGTCCTTTGCAAAAGCCTAAAATTATAGGAGCACATCACATTTCTTAATAATTGTTCCTGTTGCGCAGCTGGTGCAGCAAGGGTTTATGGGTAATGGGTTCAATTTTGGGGGAACACAGCTACAGACAAAATGTGTGCCTTTCATGCACTGTAAAATGGTTTAAAATAAAATGTAGATACAATTTTAATATAAAATGACAAAACGTGAGTAAAATGCACACATGTAGGTTGCGTTTAGACTTACCTGTTTGAATGAGGTTTTGCTACATATTTTTAATACAAAAATTGACATTTGCTTGATATTTAAAGCCCAAAATACATTGTTCTTAATTGTAATTGATTTCTCTTCTGACAGAAAGAGATTCAAGCCATGAGTCAGTGTAACCACCCTAATGTAGTGACCTACTACACTTCATTTGTTGTCAAAGATGAACTTTGGCTTGTCATGAAACTGCTCAGTGGAGGTAAGTAGAATTTTATTCTATCCTACCTCAAAATTCTACCTCAAAAATACACCTCAAAAATGAATTGAGGTGAAAAACATGATTGTTATTGGATTTATTGTATGTATTTAAATGTATTGTGCCTGTGTTTTGTCTGACCCAAGTTTGTTGTGTTCCCACAGGTTCAGTGTTGGACATCATAAAACACACTTTCAGCAAAGGAGAACATAAAAATGGAGTTCTAGATGAACCCACAATAGCCACCATTCTGAAGGAGGTTCTGGAAGGTTTAGATTATCTGCACAAGAACGGGCAGATTCACAGGTGAGGAACATCCTCAACACCTCTGCAGGAGTCAGTCCATCCATCCATCTATTCATCCATCCATCCATCCATCTATTCATCAATCCATCCATCCATCTATCAATCAATCAGTCAGTCAGTTCAGTGTCTGTCTAATGTTTAACCAAAACCATAAATCACTTGAGAACGATGGACCAGATATTGTACTTATTATGATCATAACTTTGGCTACACAAGACTAGCTTAAAATGTTCCTTAATGAAGCTTCACAGCTGCGTGTCATGACAGGAAACCACTAATGAGATCTTTATTCTCCTGCCATCGCTGTTATATGTTTAAGAAATAAATGTGCATTTGTTTTTCAGCCTGTGTTATTTTTCTTCATGTTTAATATTGTAATAAACGGTGACAGTAACGTGTTGTTTCTTCATTTCTCTTCAGGGATGTAAAGGCTGGTAATATTCTGCTAGGAGAAGATGGATCAGTGCAGATCGCAGGTGTGTCACACAACACTTACATCTAGAGTGAAAACTGTTTGCCTGTTTGTGTTGATTTTCTGATATGTTACAAGTACAGTAGATTCTTTATTCATTGTTTAAGGTCTAACAACATCTTGTCATCTTTAAAATGACTAGAAACTTTGTTAGGTTAACCCAAAAACAAAATCAGCCCTTCTATATGTTTAGTAATAGTAGTGAGTTAATTTAGCTGTGGTAGCTGCTGTAACTAGTATTGGTCACTCCATCTATAGCTGGAACCATTTATGGGGTAAGAGAAAGTTATATTACTTTTTAAACCACAGAGGTCACACTGATTAGCTTTAATTACATCTAACATCCAGCCCACAAATGCAATAACCCAGAACTGGTTGCTTTAATTAATCAGGACACTTTCATTTATTTCTGTTACTTTCATTCAATGAAGTTAATTATGGTTTGATTGTAAGAGATCATTTATTTTCCACATCTAGTTTTTGAAGATATGAGTTAAAACTTTTCACAGTAGAACAGAAATCTGAGTTGGTGGTTATTGTGTGTCAAATTCCTGAAAATGGGATTTTTCCCACCCTGGGGGAATCTGGCTGATCTAGTTCTGGAATATTGATCTGTTAACGGATTTCCACCCCAGACCTTGAATCAACTTTGTTTAGATGGTGGTTCATCAGGAATGTTTTTGAAAGTTTTGACAGGCAAAATAATTCCAACATCTGCATATATGAAATCTGCATCTCACAAAATCTGGCAATAAGATTTCCAGGTCTCATTTTTAACCAAAATCTTTATAGTTTAGTTATTAGAAATTATATTTATAGAAGCATGATTTTGGAGGTAAACGTTCGACACCAGAAGGGTAAACACAGAAGTGAAATAGGCTCTGTATCAGTTTCATACAAATCTTTTGTCGTTAGTTTTACATTTAACATGATGTCAAACCCAATTATGATCCTTTTAAATTTACATTTAAACCAAACGTGTAAAGTTGTCGGTCCATTTCTCAGTGTCACTGGTGGAGATGTTTTTGACCTTCTGCTCTGTCAGGTTTAATGAGGTGGTTTATCATCTGAATTGATTCTCTCTGTAGATTTTGGTGTGAGTGCTTTTCTGTCCACCGGTGGAGACATCACCAGACACAAAGTGAGGAAAACGTTTGTGGGGACCCCATGTTGGATGGCCCCCGAGGTTATGGAGCAGGTCAGATTAAAATAAACATTTTAATGTTTACAACTGGGTGATAAACTAAGTGCGTTTTTATTACTATGAATGTTTGTTAAAGCCCATATAAAGACTTGTATAAACAGCTGTACCCTAGATTACAGGGAACATCCTAACAACATTGGCAACATGTTCTGTGAAAGTTATCAAATACATTCTTGGAATGTTAATAGAGCTTTTTTAGTATAAAATGTATTTCTGTGACGTTCTTATAAGCAAAAGTATAATGTTAATATAACTGTAACTTTTTAAAGGATTTATTATTTAATGGAAATGTTAGTTAAATGTTCTTACAGCCTAACATTGTTATCTGGGATATGACTTACATGAGTTGAGTTTGGCATTTGCTCTCCTGTCATGTGACTGCAGGTACGAGGTTACGACTTCAAAGCTGACATTTGGAGTTTTGGAATCACCGCCATAGAACTGGCTACAGGCTCTGCCCCTTACCATCGATACCCCCCTATGAAGGTAACCAGGACGACGGACCCTTCATGTTTCCGTTCAGTACAAAATGAAAGCTTATGCTTTCAAAGCTAGCTTGCCATTGCTAGCCTGTCCGTTTTTTTCCTATTATTAAAAGAATCACTCTAACTTACTAATTACTGTACAAATGTTATTACATTACACATCTTATCTGATCGCGATCAAACAACGCGGCAGGTTTCCATTAACTATCAGCAGCATTAAAGACTTTCTCTTCAACCCGCAAATGAGGTGTTTAATGCAGATGTGATAATCGCAGGTTTTGATGCTCACGCTGCAGAACGACCCGCCGACGCTGGAGACCGGAGTCGAGGACAAAGAGATGATGAAGAAATACGGAAAATCTTTCAGAAAACTCATATCTCTATGCCTTCAAAAGGATCCAGCGAAAAGGTATGAGAATCTGACAGTGGAGTGTCTTTTCGTTCGCACAAATTAGAAAATCGACATCTCAGAATGGAGATAAACGAGAGCTGTTTCTGCTGAACGAGCCGCACGCTGCCGAGGTATTTCCTGCTAGCGCAGAAAACTCAACAACCCTGGATGCTAGCTGCAAACATATTGAGCTGTAATGTGTGATGTACATTATTGAATAGCAGTTTATTGTCTGTTCTATAGTATTGCTGCAGGATAACTGAAAAAGTCTCTAATTTTCTCTCCATTTGGGTTCTCTGAAGATGAATCGCAGTCGATAACAGACGCGCCGTGCAGACAGATTCAATGAAGCTTGTTTGATTAGGCACAAATAGATACAAATGGACTAATGTCATCCAAACACACAGAACTAACTGCCCCTGCCGCTGTGTACATCAGCCGTATATCTACATCAACTGGTTAATGCGTGAAATAAACCTGGACTAGTGTTTTTTCTTGGAATATGCAAGGGTTCGAGGGCCCGGAGCAGTGTGAGAGAAGCCCAGACTGGATGATGAAACCACTGCCCTCCAGTCCAAACAGTTTCTGTCTTTGGCATAAACCTCACGTCCTCTCTATGTTAATTTAGCTTAGAATAGATCAGTTTGCATCATTCACGGAAGTTATAGCTGTTTAATTGGTGCAATTAGTGCTGTGCTGTTACCGCCCCGGAAAACAGGCGGTAAACACAATTTTATGAAGAAGATGTTTGTAAAGACGTTCTGGTAGCCATGACGACAATCATTCATTAAAGGAGGTAGAAGATCGTTCTGTCCAGATGCGTGGTGCAGTCACGCATATATTTGGCATTTTAAAAAGCTGATTCAGGTACCGGAATCGCAAAAGTGGAGGCTTGCTGTACATTCCCGGTAAAGAAGACTGCGGTGTTTTGCTGACCGGGCCAGCACAAAATCCAGCATGTTGAGCCGTAATATATGTATATTTATTGTATTTGTCTTGCAATGTCAGCTTTAACTTTTCTAACTTCATTTTTCTCCACAGGCCAACCGCAGCAGAGCTTTTGAAATGTAAATTTTTTCAGAAGGCTAAGGTACGACTCTATATTCTTCTCTTTTCTTCAGATACCTCAGCCGCCACTGATGTACGTTCTGTATTCTCCCCGTTTGTGTTGTAGAATCGAGAGTATTTGATTGAAAAGCTGCTTAGCAAAGGACCAAATATAAGCCAAAGAGCCAAAAAGGTAAAGCTTTGTGATTCTTTCTCACGCGTTTTCTCACTCACACATACACACACACTGCAAAAAAAAATACAGTTTTGTAGAAAGACAAATTATTTAGTCAAAAAAAAACCAAATGTACAAACCTGAGTTTCAGTTGCACGTATGTTTCTGCATAATAAACATGGTGGGAATGTTAAATGTTTAATCCCCACAATCTCATGGCAAAATCCAGGCTGTGTGGTTTCATTCATGGCAAATTTGGGTCTTTGCTCTCATGTTCAGTAAAAAGCTTCTATGATCATCTCATTTTAACACTCACTGAGTGTCTCACTCCACCGCTCAGATGAAAAACACTCTCAGTCTCTTATCTGAGGTATTGTGAATGCCTGAGGTGGTTTTATCTCTGTCAGACGCTTATGTAGTGAATTTAAATTGTTATAGTCAAATATAAAAAAACATATGCATTGGTATAAATGTACGAGAGATGTTTTTCCTGTGTGGGTTGTGGTTCAGTACAGAGCAAGCAAGAGAAAAATTCACTCATGCAGACTCAATGCATTGTGTCAGTCCAGGCCGTCTCTGTGCACTGATTGGTTATGAAGTAAATAAGGTTTAATGCGGGCGCTTAGCCAACAGCGTGTTGCATTTAAACAGCCATTTGCATTACAGACTGCATGTCCAGGAGAGCTGCGGGGTGGGACGGGACAGAGGGAGGTGGCTATCGGCGCCCCTCACAACTCAAACCCAACACACTGTAGGAATGAGAGTAACAGAGGCTAATGTGCCCCATGCATCTGTCCACTTAGAGACGGGATTTGTCCATGAGAATTGGAGAGAGAGGGAAGTAATATTGATGGGCTGAAATGGTCGGGCGGGTGTTTGGGGGGTGATGTTTGACAAAATAAGGTTGTAGATTTTGTGTAGTGGTGCAGCTGTGGGAAAAACAAACGCACAGAAACATCAGGTTGGGAGATTCTGTTAAATATATAAATATATGGTTTCGGCTGCAATGGTTGTTTGGAGAAACTGACTCTTTTGAAGTGAGTTTTAAAGAAAGTTATCTACTATCTTTAAAAATAGAGCTAAAACGTTTTATTTAGATGTGTGTATCAACCAGACACACTCACACACACACACACACACACACACACACTGTCTTGCAGTGTTTAAATGGTGTTTTTTAAGTTAAGATGACATGCATGCATCAAAACAGGTGTTTTTTGACTGATAACAGGGTTTCTTTAGAGCAGGTGACCTGATGATTGTGTGCTTCAAAGCCTCCTGTCTTTTAAAGTCAGACTCGTAAAGAAAGTGAAATAAGGGCTGCATTCAAAGCATTTAGAGTTGATCCGTGTAAAATGTGACGGTTCTTGCGATGTCTGGACTGGGGAACTGGTCCTGCTTTCAGTAACAGGCTCATTTCATCACAGAATGGATAAGAAGAGGTTTACAGAAACAAACAATCGGTTATCGGGTGGAACTGAGTGAATACTTGTTAGATTTGACAACACTGGTGTTTAACTGAGGTGTAGATGACTACTGGGAAATGTAGTTTTAATTGCAGGGCTGAAACACTGTTTGTAGCCCCTAGTCTGCGCATTAGAATTTGTTATTGGATTGCAGAGTATCGAAGCTTTCAGCTTGCCAGAAGTCATAAACAGACAGTGTCTACAAACAGCTTTTAAACTGGCACCGTTTCCACTTTCCTAGACCACGTAACAATCTGTTGTTGTTTTTGTTAAAGGTTTTGTTCTCATGAATGTTGTGATGAATGTGTGTCTGTGCAGGCTGTGTCATTGACTGCTGTCCTCTGTGTGTGTGTGTGTTACTGACTGTGATATGTGTGTGTCATTTGAATGCTGGCTTGTGTGTGCGTGTGTGTGTCATTGAATGCTGTCCTGTGTGTGTGTGTGTGTGTGTGTGTGTGCGTTACTGACTGTTGTGTGTATGTGTCATTGAATGCTGTCCTGTGTGTGTTTGTTTTACAGACTGTAATGTTTGTGTGTGTCATTGAATGCTGTCCTCTGTGTGTTACTGACTCTCCTGTGTGTGTGTCATTGACTGCTGTCCTGTGTGTGTGTGTGTGTGTGTGTGTGTGTGTGTGTGTCACCTCATTAGTGATGTGTTTGTGTGCTGTTGTGACCGTTCCTTTCCCCACGCAATGCATCCAGTCAGCAAACTCATAACAACCTCACAGTCCGCAGAGAGATACTGTACAGCCCAGGACAGATGCTCTGATTATCTGAGGACTCTGTGACCTGAACAACTCTGACCAACATCACTTCTCTCCCCCCACTCTCTCTCTCCTACACACACACACACACACACACACACACTCTCTCTCTCTCTATCTCTGCATCTCCCTCAATCTCCCTCCCTCTCTCCCTCTGTCTGTCTCACTCCATCTTTGTCATTGTGTGTTTTTCTGTATATGAATCCACCTGTAAATCTATCTGCTGCTGTATTTGTTCAATCTGAAGAATTCATGCATCACAAAGATGTCAAACGTGTAATCAAATATATACATCATTTTATTTTGAAGTAGTAAACGTTGGATTATCAGACATATAAGAAAACACGGTGCTGAGTTTAGTTTTTGGCCACCAGGGGACAGAATAGCTCCTGGTTTTCACTGCTAGACTTTGCTGTAGTGGACACAAAGCGTCACTCTCATGTTATAAGAGATCTTCCACTGAGATTTTAAGAAAACTCTTACGATGTCTGGTGCTGTATTAAAGAGCCCCACAGTTACTAAATGTGTGCAGTTTTTGGCACACTATAGACTCGTTTATAGAGGGATGCATCTAATATGTTTCGTATTGTACAGAGGAAAGTTTTGCATACATAATGCCATAATAATGTATTCCATATTTAATGAAGCTACTTTTAAAAGCTATTAAAATAAGTGTTGATGTACAGAGACGCAACAAATTTCACTCAATATATTTTCATTGAGGTTCACAGGGTTAATTCAGCTAAACAAGACGTATTTAAACACGTTTTCATTTTTTAAAAACTAATCCTGCAGTACGACTGCAGTTGTTTATACAGTAATGACAGACACAGAACACAGACAACAGCGAAAATAAATCAAATAAAGAGTAAAATAAAAAATAAGATTAAAACAAAATGGATGCAAAAAACGGATTTGGATTTTGTGATTATTGGTGCTGATGTTTTTGTGTGTGTTATTCTCTTTCAGTGTTTAATTATTTGTTTTGTGTAATTGTCTGTCTGTAACACAACACTCTGCAGTAAGAGCAATTCACAGGCGACTATTTGCGCTCACATAATGTCCCTCAATTATTGTGCGTGTTTGAAAGCTCAGTGCATGACCCACTTGTGTTAATTCTGTGCACAGAGCCTGCAGGTGTAGTTTGACATGATGTGCTGATGTTTGTTTGTTTATTCCTGAATTATTTTAAGGAGCAGTGGAAACCCAACACTGGACCGGGTTCGTGTTCTGAGAGAAAACAGGATTGTGGGACAGGGGTACATGTTGTTGCAGAATGCTTTCGTAGTTCTCCTTGGCTTTACCCAGCTAACAGGGATAGTTCATAGAACGTTGGCTTACGTTCTCTAAATGTTCTAAATGTCAAAAGTGTTTTGTAATGTAAAGTTGGTAGAACGTTTATTGAACATTATACTTCTTAAGTAGTTAGAACTGTTAAGCAGATTAACATGTTTGAATAACATTTTTATAAGCAATCCTGTTTTGTAACAGTGTTAATACAATGTCTACAAAACTCAACATTTCGAACATTTCTAGAACTTTCAAAATAACCTAATATTACTTAATGAAAATGTTACGGAAACGCTCTAACAAGCTGAAATTGTTAGCTGGGTAGATGTGTGTGTTTCTCACCTCCTGACTTCCCTGTCGCTTTTTAAAGTAGATGCTGAGAAACTCCTGGAAGTGTGTTTATATCAGGACAGGCAGTGCTGTGCGTTTAGGCCATGTGACTGAATTTCATGATCCAGTCAATATGATTTTGTCAGTATTACCTCAGAGTGCAGAAAATGTCACAAAGCGTCATTGATCCGACCTTGTCTGGCTTCCTCAGTCCAGTGCTGCTTATTTCTGAAGCACTCAGGATTTAGTGTCTCGTGTGTGTTATTGATAGAGTTATATCAGATTTAGATGAGAATGCGTCAAGCTCTCACGCTGTGGGGAAGTGAAGACTGCAGGAACTCTTGAATAATGTGACGTCTGCTCCAGTTTACTGGTAATTTAGGACAAGAACTGAAATTCTCTGGTAGTTCTTTCTGTAATAAACAACAAATGCTGATTATTTCACACATATAATCCAGAGGTCAAAGCAGAATTGCAGTGCTGCACTTGGGTAACTAGTCAACTTGCTAGTTTACAAACAACTGGGCATCTTTTAAAGATCTGATGCTGCTAACCTGGGAGTTGTTGACAAATCCTGCAATTAGTGGCTTTTCTAGGGAACTCAGTGTTTCAGCCGGTATCTGGTAAACATGCATTTATTTCCAGGTGGTCTGTATTCTCCTGACTTTTGGAAATACAGCATTTCAGCTGTTCTGTGTTTGCGTGTGGTGAGCTTCAGTGAACACGCTGTGGGAATCTCGTCTGAGAATGAGGCTGGGACAGGAATGCAAAACGTTTTCTTAATCAGTATTTTTGTCATGTTTTTCTGTGAAATACCAAAACATGGTTACAAAAATGACTTGGAGTAGAAATCTGTACAATATTAATTAGATTTGCACTTCAAAAACTAAATCAATAAAAAGTGGGGTAAGAAAAAGGGAAATTTAATTAAGTCTCTGAAAACTTGTTTCAATATCTGACACAATTTTGTTTCTTGAGTAAACTCATCTTGTTTGGATATTTATTCTGGAAAACAAGACAAAATACTTATTAAGAAACTAGTGTGACAGTGTAATTTATGGTTGATTTATTGAGTGGAGTCTAAACATATTTCTGATGTACTCTATGCAGAGGCCAAATGAAACCTTTACCCTGTTTTGATAGATGTTGCTTGATTTAGAGTTCAGACATTGGAATACCTCAGCATTAGTTATGGATATTGACCAGGCTTTTAGTTAAGTAAGAGCTAGTAGATTAATTAACCGCACTGACCCCTAACCGTAACCCTGTGAACTCACTAGAGACTGTAGCACTCAAGCACTGCTGATATCCAGGTATGAGGATGTAGAGTTTCATAGTTTAAATCTCTTTCTTCTTCTCAATAAATGGATGTTTTGTGACAATACAAAACCTTCCAAGAGTCTAAGACTCAGTCTTGTAGCTTTTTTAAATCTTGTTTTACTTTCAAATCAAAGTTAAATTATTAGTATTAAAAGTAATTTTGTGATTTCTCACAGAGTTGAAAAATGCTTTAAAGCTCATAATGAGGGAGCAAAGATATACGCTTAAAATGAACTCTAGAGCGGCGGCGCTCCTTAACTCTTGAGTTTGACAGGTTGTGTCACACCTGCAGGTCAGGAGGGTCCCGGGTTCGAGTGGTCACCTGCACAAAACTGAGGACGGTGACTGGGAGTGGAGTGATGATGAAATGGATGAGATCAGTGAAGAGGGAAAGGCGGCTGTCAATCATGGAAGGGTGGGTGTGGCCTTCATCGTACTAATTAACATAAAAACTCCCCTTGAATTTTTTTCTGGTAGTTTATTTACACAATGAAATGAAAATGCCATCGTACAGGTTTCTGTAATTTTACCAGAAAGGCTGACAGTGAGACAAACCAACAAATATTACAAAACATCACAGAATACATCAAAAATTGATTTAACATAGTTGTGTTGTTTTCTGTGCAACAGAAAAAGTCAATATCTCTAGTTAGTCAAACATTTTTTTATACCAACTAAAACAATATTTTTCATTTTTTGTTTGCAGCATTGATTAGTAGGTGGTAACAAACAGATGCAAACATTAAGAATCAAACATATTTAATAAGTAGTAATGAGATTTGCATCGTTAAAGTATGGTTTATATATATGTGTGTGTATATGTATACATGCATGTTTATATACGTTGGAGACGGTAACATCATAGCAGGACTGACCCAGATGAGATCTAAAGTGAGACACTTTCTTCCTCAGGCTCTGTGGTTAATATTTTATTGTAAACACACTGTATGCCTGTAGCTCACAGGATGTGAAGTTCAGACTGAGGTGAAAAACTCAGGTGATGCACACGGTTTGATCAAAGCCGACGGGTCGTTTTCCACTGGTAAATGTTATATATAACATTCTGACGTCTCCTCAGGAAGTTACAATCAGAGCCCCCAGAGGGACGTGTCCACAAATCAGCACTCGCTAATGAAGTTGGAGACGTTGTGTATGTGTTTATTGTTTATTATGGGATGCAAATGAGACTGCACTGATTGCAATCCCACACAAATAGCTACATCTGTCTGTCGTACTTTTTGCAGGAGAGAAACGTAATTGAATCTTGTCTTATTATTGCTTTTGCAGTCACGCAGGGTTAAAGAGGAACACCAGCATGTGAGTTACAGTTTTATTTTTATAATGCATGCTTTTTTTTACTGTTGTGTGAAGTGACACATTATTCCTTTGAGTGTATTTAAAGCTAACACAAAATCATAATTGACCCTAATTATTTCTTGAACGCATGTTTGTTGCGTTGTTGTGCACAATTCCTCAGTGCATGCTTATGCATGCTGCCTGCTAAGGGCTCACTAGTCATCATTGTTATTTACGCTTGGGATAAAGGACTAAACAGACTTTATCCCCGAGTGTTAAACATGTTTTGTGCTACAAACAAAGCAAAAACATTCCAATAACCAAGCAATGATCATGTCTAAAAACGTAACTTTTTGTAACTGAATAGAAATGTTCTTGCAACCTATGTTTGTGAGCTGGGGTCAGCAGACAGTTTTAAACTTTAAATGCGTCCTGTGGCCAAAACGGGTAAAAACGTGAGCTGCATCTGCATATCAGAACAGATTTGTACTGGGCTTTTGTCCACATGGCCCAGTAAGCAACACCCAGCAACAAGCCACAAAGCTTGCAGAACTTCTTATCGGCCCAACAGAACCACCCCGGCAGGCGTCCTGGCCATGCCTTTGAGTTTAATGCCGGCAAGAACCACTGACATTTCTTCAGCAAATGTTAAAATCCAGTCAAATATCCAGTTTCACTTGAAAATGTCACATTATGAAAGTAAAATGGGTTGCGATGGGTTGCTGTACATTGACTTTGCGGTACGCTGTAGCTTAAATGTTAGACGACTTTAAGGGCTATAAATTAGAGCTGGCTGTCTGACCATGATTAGCCCTGGATAGATTTAATTAACGACCGAAGTATCGTTAGATCCATTTAAT
The DNA here is from genome assembly GCA_036877545.1 of Yasuhikotakia modesta. Classification (NCBI taxonomy): domain Eukaryota; kingdom Metazoa; phylum Chordata; class Actinopteri; order Cypriniformes; family Botiidae; genus Yasuhikotakia; species Yasuhikotakia modesta. The sequence goes on from JBAJNP010005694.1 coordinate 16,904, forward strand.
TGAGAGTATCAGGGGATTGCAGTATTTGTCTAATAAACGATGTATTAAATAATTAACAAGTGTGGCCTATTCAACCACAGTGGACAAATAGCAATTAAGCAACGCAAACACAGATGTATTCTCGACCCTGTGTGTGTGTGTGTGTGTGTGTGTGTGCACAGCGATGTCCCACTCGTATTTTCTCTCACTGGATTAGAAAATAGCGTGACTTTTAGTCTAGGCTTTCAGTCGGTAGAGAGCACAGAATCCTCGTCTGCTGAAGAAATGTCCTTGGACGAAATGAAAAGAAACAGCGAGAGATGTTTTTCTTCACTCTTAAGCGCTTTATTTTGTCTCTGCAGGGTGAAGTGAATGCCAACAGTCTCCCGGTTGAGAACCTGTCCATTCAGCATCCCCAGGTGAGGGCCGGCCGGCCTGACAATACAGCTGTGATTTGTCTTGATTCAATGGCCCTGACGCTTCCTGCTGTGAGGCAGCGAGTCTCTGAGCGGGTTTAACACGACCCCGGGGGTCTGGCTGGCCTTGAGAGAGCCTATTACACCTAATATCTCCAAGAGTCTGAAAAAGCTCAGGGACTCTGTTCCAAATAATTATCACACCTACTTTTGGCCAAATTCGTAGGTAGCGTTGCACTGAGAAAGCAATCCCATCATGCATTGGGATGAGATCGGTGGGAAAACGGCATCCAAGATGGCGGACTAAGCAATTTTTTTTTATTAAAATCCATCAAGGTTATAAAATGTATGTTTTTATCTGCACAGCATGTTCTAATACAAGACACGTTCAACTTCTAAAAAAGACTGATAAAAACAATTATTAATTAACTAAAAATGACTGGGAACAGTCCCACTCCGCAGTGGCTCAAGGCAACCGTTTTGAGTACAACCCTAAATAATTAAGTGAAATCAAATAAAAAAATGTGAAATTAAATGGTTTGTTATTTATCTGTATTATTTCTCTTCTGTTACGTTCTGTGTGTTAGTTTGGTTCAGTAAAAACACTCAGTGGACTGACTACAGCAATTTATCGCTTCGCATCTCCAAAATAAGTCTGATTTACTCCAGTTGTGTGTTTAGGCACTGGTGCGTTGAGTGTGAACGTCATTTACCCTCATAAACCTTCACAGACATCCAAAATTCTTCTGACAGGAAGCAATTGACCTTCTTGTTTTCGTGTGTCCAGGTTCAGCCATTGGAGAAGAGCGCTAGTGTTCAGGGGGCACTCAACATGGTCCTGAGGTTAAGGTGAGATTTAACACTTTATTTTTCCCACGTCCCCCATTTATGCTTCTTTTATCTTCACTAGAAAGTGCACCAGTGTCTAAGGCACTCAGGCATGGCGCCTATAAAGTGGCCTAATAGTGGGATGTGTGGGAGGAACTGTGTGTGTGTCTTTCTAAACGATCGCTTTCAATCTTAGCTCTCATCTCGTTTTTAAGTGCCTGCCGTTTAATGCATTTTCTCAATCGCGCTGCGTTAGCTTGGAAAGAGTTCCATTTACACTGACCTCAGATCTGCATCCCGACTCATCCCTGTTTAAACCCATGCAAGAGAAAGACCAGCAACTGTTCTCTTATCAGCGGGAGGAGGCAGGGATTGCTTGTGTACAATTCTGTGAGAAACAGACAGTACGTTACATTTACATTTATGCATTTGAAAGATGCTTTTAGCCAAAGTGACTTACTGTGTATTCAAGCTATACATGTTTTTATCATTACGCATGTTCCCTTAGAATTGAACCCATAACCTTTGCGTTGCTAACACAGTGCTCTGCCAGTTGAGGTAAATGCCATGAGACTAATCGCTCTGAATTTGCATGTTTGTTAAATATTTCTGTTTAATGAATATGCCTTCAGCTGCCAGTAGGCGCACAGAACTCTGTTTAACACGGCTGGAAAAACTGTTCCCGGATTGCGTGTGAGTCTGTTCTGAGGCACGTTCGCAAATTATTAACAAATTATTAACAAATTATTACTTTGAAATCTTTCCGTCTTTCATTCAATTATTTACTAACACCCTGATTGACAGAGAGTCTGTCCATGTCAAGATCTGTCTCCAGTTTTCATCACTGAACCCTATAAACTGCATCGATTCCGTGCCAAGAAACAGACACCTAATCAAGCAACATGGACAGCTGAGTTTGAACCACCATCACAGAGAGAGAGAGAGAGAGAAAGAAAGAGAGAGAGAGAGAGGTGATGTAGCTGTGATAAACAGACGCAGAAGATGCACTGGCATCCATTAGCACAGTGAGGTCAGGAATGAGAGCAGGTGTTCGGCTCATCAGCCCTGATGAACGTAATGGAGGCAAGTGGTGAAATAAAGCAGTTTGTGTGTATTTGCTAAGTGATTTAAAAAATGACTTCAATTAACTTAGCAAACAGCCCTTGATGTGAACATGCGTGAGCAAGTCAACAAGTGTAGGGTCAAAGGTCAATCTGTAAGTCATATATAAACAATATGATTATATATGAGGGGTTTAATAGGGTCTTTGTTTGGCTGTATGAACAGGCCGGGTGTGTGATTGTGTGTAACGTGATGTTTGGAGGCAGAACTATTTGTTTTATAATATTTATTTAAGTGTTTTTAGCTCGCATTACGTAACGCAAAGCCACAACTGCACGGCTGCCAAACTCATTCATTTGTTAATCCGTGCGTTAAGAGCAAATAATCCGTTGAGAAATACCTTTCATTTGTAGACGGTTTAATTCTCTCATGGTCACGTGATCACGCAATGCATGATTCTTAACTGCAGTCCTATTCCAGCGAAACAGCTGTATCACATGTTCACTGTGATATAATGGTGCTCATATCCTCTTATTTCATTATTAAAATAAAGATTTTGGTCGTACTGTCCACCCCGGTGAGTAATGTGTTGGGGGGTGTACAATTGATGTAGCTTGCCCGCAGATTAATTGTGAAATTTGTTTTGACCAGGTCTTGGTTTGGCTATTTGAACAGTTTGGTTGCAGATAATGCTTAAAAAATACAGACGTAGTTCGGTGGATATATTTGTGCTAAATATGGATGCAAATCCACAGAATTTAGATAAATGCACAGTGCAAAAATATAATGAAAATGCTAACCCTCTTTTAAGAAAGAATGAAATTTCTAAACACTGGTAACTGATCACAATGTTTGCGTGTTTAACAAGGAAAGTTGTTTCAGAGTGTTTCCCTGAATTCTGAAGGATTTCTTTAGAAACCGACGCAGCGTGTGAAATCTCGCAGTACTATCACAGCAGCGAAGGAGAGCAGGAGTCTATAAATCTGGGCTTTATTGTGATTCAGCTGGCAGACAGAAAAATGTCTGTGTTTGATAAGATAAGTGATGTGTAGAGACGCTCGGAGAGAGAAAGCGAGAGATTCTCTGGAGAGGATGAATTTCTAGATATTGCTCTGAATTTAGATTTTCTTCATGTCTGTTCGACACCTTGCGAGAAAACCTGAAGTTGTGAGAGGAGCCCTGCAGAAACGTTTTTTCTCATAAAACTGATAGTTCTGACTGAAAATACTGTTTGAAGGTATAAATGCTGATAAACTCACACCTGTGACTCTTTTGACCTGTTGCTTGGCAACCACAAACATCCTTTCTTCATTTAAACGAATAAATGATGTTACTTGGTGGAAAGCTTGTTTACTGCAGGGTTTGTAACGATGTTTCTCAAATAACATTGTGTTAGTTTTGTTTTCTAACCCTACTGTTAGTATCACTCTGCTGTAATCGGTTCAGCCCCATCCATTTAACATGTTTTTTAAGCTGTGACTTGGCTGTTTATTTTGGGTTCTTCGGATCTTTGGCTGTTTGGGAAATGCAGCATTATCCATGCAGCATGTATTGTCCATGCAGCATGCATTATCCATGCAGCATGCGCCATGAAAAATGCAGCGTTGTCTGTTAAGAATTTAAAGAAGTTATTTAAAGAAACGGGTACTGTGACGTGAAGGCTGGGCACAGTGACCCACACAAACTCCCAGAGAACCGGACAAGACACGTGTGTGTGTACACAAGTGTGTAAAGAGATGCTGTGTTCAGTAGCTTCTTGAATGATGTGATGGTCTCAGCAGATCAGGTCAACATTTGAAGATCCTCCTTTAAATGTTAAACTGTCATTTAAATTTGCGTGGTGAAAGATACAGCATATAGTTTGTTCTTCCATTATTCATAGAAGTGACTCCCAGTCTCTTTCACCCCAACACGCTTACTAGAGATAAAACAGCTGAGTTTAATTGAGGGTTTCTGTGAAGTTGGGCTCCTTCCAGTGTGTGTAATAAGGTCTGGGTTGATGTGATAAAAGCATCGACCGGCCCCTCCCTACTTTTCATTATATAGCGCGCGAAACGCACCAGATTCCTTATGTTCTCCAGACCCCTATCTAGTGCACAAAGCCTTTGCACTGTAAAAACAGGCCAAGTGGAGAGAGCTCAGGGGAAGTGTAATTATTCTAACCCTGACATGTAAATGAATGCTCTTAGCTTTCCTCGCATTAGTCTGTCAGCACCCTCTGTTCCTGCCGCCTGACTCAGACTCACTCTTTATTTTAAAAAACACAATGCCAGATTTAATGATCCTGTTGGCATGAACAGGAAAGGTTGAAGAAAACTTTCCACGATGCATCAAAAACTGGAAGTGGCAGAAATTAGCATTAGCTTTTGGATTTTGTTTTGTTACCCAAATGTTTTTAATCCAGAAAGTCCGGTCTCTCAACATCAACCGTCAACAGCAGAATTCATAATAAACAAATCTGACAGAAATGGTTTAATAAATGTAATTGTTTAATAATTTAATTACATTATTTAAAATAAATTCCATAAATCACATATTTTATTTCTATTTAAAGATGTGTAAGCTCTGTTCTGTCTGATTTGTATACGTGGACTTTTATTTTGAAAGGCTTGATGGTTTAAGAATTAATCAGGGAAGAGTGATTATTCTACCATAGTTAACAGTCAAGTGTTAAGACAAGTAAGAGGCATAAACTCTTACGCTGTTTTTGTGGAGTTTTAAACATATGTGTGATGTAAAATAAACTCTGTTAAAGTCATCAGTAAAGTTTTGGCCATCATTTGGATGAGGTCGTGTGTACTGTAGTTTTTCTGTCAGTGATTTTGTAGTTTAAATCATGCTACAAACCCGTATTTTTAAACATAATATTATTAAAGCTAATATAAGGTCTGGTTCAGCTAACAGGCAGTTGTATTCCAGAACATAAAAAATGAAAAGAAGCATAAGGCGTTTGGCTGAGACATCTCTTCCTACAGCTGCCAGACTGAGCTTTGTGATGGCCCCAATTAATTTTATATGAGTGGTCTGTGTCCTCCATCTATGGTTTGAGTCAGACTTCATTTGCTAATGCTAATGTCCACTCGCTCCCAGTGGAGGAATTTTCAGTCTTGTTTTCTTGTTAGAATAATTGTGACCAATTGACTTTCTGCAAAATCTATCTCGCATATAAGCCTTTTCAAGCCATAGTGCGGCTAATATAATGGAGGCAGGGGAGCGTTTAAAATCCCTCATTTTATGTTGTGGGAATGTTTCCATAATGTTTCCATTAAGTAACAAAAATGTTAAAATGTTATTTTAAAAGCAGTGTCTAGTTTTTAGACATTTTTTAACATTACTGCTTGGTTATAAGAACATTATTTAAACATTCAAATATCTACTCAAAAATAACATCTCTGATTCATGAGAAGGTTTGCTAACTTTTAGACACGTTCACTAGGCGGGTAGTCATCACACACACACATACAATCAACTAGTAGTGTTGTTATCCGGCCCGCTGGCTCTGAATGCGTTTCCCTGTCACTCTGGCTTAGATCTTACTCAATGGTTTTAGGTGAGTTCTGTCAGTTCCCATTAGGCAACAATATGGACTTTGGCCGATCATCTCTGACGGTCTTTGTGCAGAAATATGATAGGGATTTGTCTCTGCCCTGAGACTCTACTGCAGTCTTACTCAAAGCGCTTTATTCACAGCTAGCGTGTAAAGACTCTCTGAAGGCACGAGGCGGCATTAGATTTGATGCTCTGTGGCGAAGCTTCTTTGTTGAGAGTGAATTACATTTAGTTGCGTTTCACAGTTGTGAATTTAGCCGACTAGCTTGTATTTTTCTGACAGCTACTTGTGCCAGACAGCTCAACAATCTCGGGCTCTCTTGTACAGCTCAGTGCAATACAACCTCACGGAAGGGCGAGTTTAGCAGATTAGCAGGTAACAGAAAACAGGAAGCGTCCGCAGCAGAAGAGCAAACATGTGTGTTTACAGTCTTACCCTTTGCTTTGATAGCTTAGGAAATAGATACTGGCGTACTTAAAACCTTACTGCCTTGGAATGCCCTTAAATAAATAAAACGT